>JAGKTI010000378.1:101917-129009 GCA_018397915.1 Birgus latro
AGTTTCCAAACACTGCCCTCTCTCACTAGGGCCGCTCCAACATCCACTGCCCGACCTTGTATCTCTTTTATAACCCCATCCATATACAGATTGAACAACCATGGAGACATGACACATCCTTGTTTCAATCCAACCTTCAAATGGAAAGATTCACTCAGTTTGCCATCCACACGCACTGCAGCCTTAGCACCCTCATACATACTCTTCACTGCCTTCAACAACTTCCCATCCACTCCATATATTCTTAATACCTTCCACAAACCTTGTCTATCCACCCTGTCATATGCTTTCTCCAGATCCATGAAGGCTGCATACAACTTCTTGCCCTTCTCTAGAAACTTTTCCACTAAGGATCTAAGAATGAATATCTGGTCTACACAACCTCTTCCCTTCCTAAAACCTCCTTGTTCTTCTCCAACTAATTCCTCAGTAATTTCCCTAACTCTGTCAATAAGTATCCTACCATATATTTTTCCTATTACACTGAGAAGGCAAATGCCCCTATGATTACCACACACTGCTTTTTCCCCTTTTCCTTTGTACAGAGGAATAATTATACCTGACTTCCAATCCTCCGGGACTCTACCCTCCTCCCAAGCCAATCTGCACACCTTCCACATCCATTCTATTACTATCTCTCCCCCATGCTTCAGCATTTCACCACACACTCCATCAATTCCTGGGGCTTTCCCCATTTTAACTTTCTTCATTGCTTCCACCACTTCCATCCTGGTGATTTCTTCCTCTCTTCTCACAACCCTCCTCCTCCCTGCCATTCCCCAGCCACTTATACTTGCATTACTTTCATTCTCTATGTTCAACAGTTCATCAAACTGTTCTCTCCATCTGTTTACTTTTTCTCCCTTCTCTACTAGTAATCTACCATTTTTATCTTTCACACCCCCACTGACTTCGTTGGCACCCTGTCTAGCTCTCTTTACCTCCTTCCAGAACATTTTCTTACATTCCCTCCACTTTGCACTCAAATTCCTTCCAAACTCCTCATCCACTCTCTTCTTACTCTCTCTTACTAATATTTTCACCTCTCTCCTCCACACTACATATAACTCTCTCGTCCCTCTTTCAGCTTCTTCGTCGCCCCTGTTCCTCATCCACTCATTATATGCTTTCTTCTTTTGTGCCACAGCCTCTTTCACCTCTTCAGTTCACCATGCTGTTCCCTGAACCCCCTTTCGTCTTCTCTTCACCCCACACACCACCTCACATGCTGCACAGATTTCTTCTGTGAATACCTTGCACACACCCTCCACGTCCCCCATCTGCTCCAATCTATATTTACCCAATCGCTCCTCCACTTCCCTTCTATATTCAGCCTTTATTCCATCCTCTTGTAACTTTTCTACCCTCCTTGTAACACTTAATTCCTTCTGTCTTTCCCTTCTTCTCTTCCTTCATCTTGTTTGGACTCTGATTCTGGCCACCACCAAGTGGTGGTCAGAAAGTCCACTCCCCCAACCTCTATATACTCTTGCATCCATTACACATCTTCTCATCCTTTCATCCACACACACATAGTCGATCATTGCCTTCCGTTCAATCATTCCCCGGTCCTCTCTTCTCACCACTCGCCATGTATACCTATGGATCATTTTGTGCCTGAAGAGGGTATTAAGTACCACCAACCCCCTCCCAGCACAAATGTCCACTAAAGCACTGCCATTCTCATCCATCTCAGCAGGCACACCCCACTCACCAACCACTCCATCCACCTTCTCATTCCCTACTTTTCCATTCATATATCCAATCAGAAACACTCTCTCATTCCTTTCAAACTTTTCCAAGCAGGCTTCCACATTTGTCCAAAACTCTTCTCTCACTCTACTTACACGATCTTGCGTTGGCGCATACACGCACACAATTCCCCACATTCGTAGTCCAACTTTCACTCTTACCCACACAATCTTTGACCCAACTGATCCATACTCTCTTACATTCTCCTTCCACCTGTTGCTCACAACAATACACACTCCCTCTTTCGCCCTCTCATTCTCTCCCACTCCTGCGCATATACCCCACCCATATTCCCATTCTCTCACACTCTCACATCGCCATTTAGTTTCAGTTATTCCACATATATCCACTTTCGCACTCTCAAGCACCTGTACAATCACTCTCTCTTTCACCTCATCATTCATACCCCTACATTATTATGTGGTTTAAAAAGGGTATCTTAGGGGTAAATATTGAGGACATGACACCAATTAGAACTAATCCCTCCACTATTCAACGTAATAGAGGCAAAGGCATGTCCGGACATTGGTCTTGTCCGAATATTGACCCTGAAGCTCCAGCACCGGTCATTCATGACCCTAACCTAACCTAACCTAAATCAGAAAACTACCTTCCTACTTCCCTACCGGACATGTATAGCACTTATTTAGGTCCCTTTTCACATAAATAATGCACACAAAGCATGAATTAATTGAATTGTAACCAAAAAATGATGATTTAGAGGTGAGTAATGCATAGGTGCTCAGAACTTGCCACCATAGTATAAGTAAGTATCGGACATGGAAATCATCTTTTCTCACATTTTATGCACTAAATTATTGGATACAAAGCATCAAATACAGTAAATGATGTAAATTGTTACCAGAAAAATGGTTAGGTTAGGTTATGACCAGACATGAAATTCACTGGCATTCACCTTTTTCACAGCTAGTGCACTAAAATAATGAACACAAAGCATGAATTCATTTAAATTTTACCCAAAAAGAATGAATTTGAGGTAAGTTAGGCTCAGCTGTTCACTGAGTTGGCAGCTTTATTTAGGTAAAGGACATGAAAATCAATGGCATTCACCTTTTTCACAGCTGGTGCACTTCAATACTAGTGGTAACCATGCATGAACAAATTAAATTAAAAGCAGGAGATTATGATTAACAAAATGGTTAGGTTAGGTTATGACCGGACATGAAATTCACTGGCATTCACCTTTTTCATAGCTGGTGCACTTCAAAACCATGCATGAAAAAATTAAATTAAAAGCAGGATATTATGATTAACATTTATGGTAATTTTTTAACACATTTACAGCATGCTGAAAAGAGGTTAGACATGAAAATCTTTATGCTAATCATCTTTCACACAAATCAATGGCATTCACCTTTTTCATAGCTGGTGCACTTCAAAACTATGCATGAAAAATTAAATTGAAAGCAGGAAATTATGATTAACATTTATGGTAATTTTTTAACCCATTTACAGCATGCTGAAATGTGGTTAGACATGAAAATCTTTATGGTAATCATCTTTCACACAAATCAATGGCATTCACCTTTTTCATAGCCAAGCTGGTGCACTTCAAAACCAAACATGAAAAAATTAAGTTGAAAGCAGGAAATTATGATTAACATTTATGGGAATTTTTTTAACCCATTTACAGCATGCTGAAAAGAGGTTAAACATGAAAATCTTTATGGTAATCATCTTTCACACCTTTTCATAGCTGGTGCACTTCAAAACCATGCATGAAAAAAATTAAATTGAAAGCAGGAAATTATTGTTAACATTTATGGGATTTTTTTTTAACCAATTTACAGCATGCTGAAAACAGGTTAGACATGAAAATCATTATGGAAATCATCTTTCACACAGTTTATGCATGAGATTAATGATATGGAAAGAACAAAACAAGGAATTTTGATGAAGTTAGGGTACTTACGAGAATGTTGCCGCCGTCCTGATGTATAACCCGCTCGGTCATCTCAGACTATGACAGTAAGATCTTGCACTTGACACACCTTAGCACTTCCAGTGCACTTTACACTCACCAGCACTTCTCACAAGCACTTTCCACAACGTTTTCTTACGCATACCTTGCATCACATCACTTCACTGCACTGTACATAACAGTAAATTCCCGTGTGGTCTAGTGACGAGTCCTGGAGAATTTAGTCCCGTGTGGTCTAGTGACGAGTCCTGGAGAATTTAGTCAGTCTCAGCATACTTAGGAGTAAATATCATCTTCCTCTCCACGTTCCGTCTGGTTTTCGAAGCGAAATCGCCGTGTACTGCTGTAGTTTGTCTCAGGACTTCTTGATATCAAACAAAGTGGAGTGAGGGAGGTTGAATTCACGGAGGGTCCGTGATGTCGGGCACCCAGCGTCCACCTTCTCCAGTACCTCCCTCTTCTTCTCCACAGTCAAAACCACTTTCTTCCTCTTCTCAGGTAGGGTATCACCACAAAACCAAGCACATCATAAGGCATTTTGAGAGCGTGTTGATGAGCCAGGAGCGGAGCAGGAAATGAGGCCGTGAGAGAGGCGGGAGGCGCGAAAACACAGCTGGTCGGCGGCGCGAGAAATTCAAACTGACGCGTCCCCCCAAAATTGGATTTTTTCGGATTTTTGGGCATTTAGGGGGTCGGACAGCCTACGATGTCCGAATAGCGATGCATCCGAATAATGGACGTCCGAATAATAGAGGGATTACTTAACATAAGTTCTTCAATTCGGCTATCGCGTTTTCAGCTATAGCCCAGCCATGGTGGCACCAATTAGGTGTGATAGCCGAGGGTGGGGTGTAAATCATGGCTCTTATCTGCCAATTGATCTCTTCATTCCTTTAGTATCCAATTAGAGATTCTGTCAGGCCCTGGGGCCTTCCTTGCATCCTGAGTTTCCAGTAATTTATACATTTCCTACACTTCTATTTTTATATCTTTTAACACTGCATTTCTAGTCACTCCCACCTCCTCCACAAAATCACTTACTTTATTAAAACCGATTGGAAACTTTTGTTTATTATATAAGCTTGCATTATTGCATCTTTGTAGCCCTTTCCTTCTACTCTCAGTTTATTGATTCCTTGTGTTTCAGTTTGCCATTATCAAACCTTTAAAACAAGTTAGGTTCTTTCTTATCTTTGTCAATTATACCTCTTTCAAAGTTTGTTTCTTCCTCACTATGTGTTCTTGTACACTGATTTCTAGTTCTTTTGTATTCTTCCTTTGTTCTGTATTTACCTCTCTTTCTTTATTTGTTCCATACTGCATCCCTTTCTCTTTTTGCTGCCATAAACCTTTTGTTGAACCAGTCCTTTATCCAGTTCTCTTTTCCACTTTCTCTTCGCACATATTTTTCCACACTTGAGTATTTCCCACTTGTGCACCTCTCTTAATTCTCTGAATTTGCCCCATTCCGCTTTTTCAAAAAATTTCCTCATTCCTGGAAAGTTTGCTTCTCAAAGTTGTAACTTCCATGCCTGTATAGCTCATCTCTTGGTGCAGCTGTCCCTTCTATCATTTGGAACTCATTCACTACATGATCGCTTTTTCTTATAGGACACAGATATTTCAGAGATCCAGTTACGTCAGGTTCTTTGGTTAGCAGTAAAGCTAGTGTTGCTGGTATGTCATCACCTCTAAATCTTGTCCCTTCTTGGACCCGCTGGGTCATTACATTATTTTTCATTCATTCATTCCTCATCCAACCCTATGTTGCCCCATGAGGAGCATAGGAGCCTGGGGCTAGGCAAGTTGGTCTTGACATTTAAGATGAGAGTGACCAGCCTCACTCATCCGTGAGTGGCATTGCATGAGCAGTAAACCCCAACCACCCTTTGGATATAAACCTTCACCGGCTCAATCCGATTGGAGCACCGTAATTACCCACTAAACCACCAGGCGCCAAAATTTGGTTATATGGTTACCACCCAGCATAGTAAATGGTTTCCTGGTGTACAGGAAACCGTTTGGCTTGTCACTCATTGTAGAGTCACCCACAGGCAGAAGGAAGAGGTAAGAATTCATTGCTGAAGTCCTATTCCTCCCTGTTCACGTCTTTAAAATTAAAATCACCCACCAGGATTGTATTGCTGCATTTGTCAGTCACTTTCTATAGGTATCTAACCATGTTTGACAACATCTGGTATTCATCCTCATTCCATGCCCTTGTCTTAGGGGGGACATATGCCCTCTGTGGTCTCTCCTACATTTCCCTGTGGTTTCTAGTTTCATATTTATCACTTCTGCCCTACCTTCTACCACTTCCACATTATCCACATTTATGCTGTTCTTCACTGCTATAATCACTCTTCCTCCCATTTTGTTCTTTTCTGTCTCCTCTCCATAACTTGTATTTACTATCTCCCACTTGGATATCAGTATTTTCTCTTAACTTAGTCTCTACCAAGCACATAATATCCGGCTTATTTACCCTCAAGAAATCATTGATTTCTAGCCTTGCCGAAATTAAGCCATCTACGTTAGCACATGCCACTCTATCTTTTTACGTTTTGTTTCATTCGTTATGATTTTGAAGGCTCCAACATGCTGCATGTGTCATTCTTGGTCACCTGGTGGCAGCTCACCATGCTGCTTGATCTCTGGAAGCTTCCCTATTCAGTCTCATATCCCTGAGGTCATACTCAGTGACCTCATCCCATGTATTTTTCGATATACCACTCACAACTCTACCCCTAACATTATCATTTCTCACTTTCTGCACCCAGTTATCATCCTTCATCCTCTCCACATGCCCAAACCGTCTTAATCTACCTCTCCTCATCACATCACCAATACATTTGACTCCCATCCTACACCTCAGCTCTTCCATTGTTTGAAAAAAAAAAAAAAAAAAAAAAATGTGTCGGACTCAGAGAAGCATTGCACATCCACCTAATCATTGGCATTTCTGTATGTTTGAGCCTGCAGCTATCCTCTTCCTTTACTGCCCAGGTCTCACTACTGTACACCATTACACTAACACATGCTGCATAGAAAGATCCCTTAACACTGAGAGAGAGCCTGCTCAATGTCAGGAGAAGCATCAGCTCCCTGAACTTCTTCCAACCACTCCTCACTCCAGCCAAAGAGCTAGCTCCTGCCCCACCTCCAGCAAATAACAAAACCCTTCCACTCACTCAAGAGACTCACCAGCAGGTTCAATCCTTTCACTTCTGGTAATCTCCACCTGCTCTCCCCGACACACCGCATGCATGAAGTCAGTGTTATCTCGCAGTCTACCCTTAATACCACAACATCTCTTATGCACTCACTTATCATAGACACTGCACAAGATGGAATTGCTTCCCACGCCCTTGTAGCAAATCAGTCTCACATGGCCACTCTCCCTCCTCACTGACAGTACTGCCACCAGTCCTGGATACCATCACTTTTCTTTTATCTGTATTTACAGTCGACCCTCGATTCAACGGACTAATAGGGAAGGATGAGTGTCCGTTGCTTGAAAAAGTCCACTGCTTGAAAATGAAGGGGAAAATACCCTAAAACTCGAAAAATAGCAAAAGAAATATGATGGTATCGAAGATGAGGTGCAGCAACGCTATCGCAGACTAGTTTACATGACAATACCCCATTTTCTGTGGACCCATTATATTAGGACTTGCTTCATTGTGTACAGTAGAGTCTTCAAACAACACGAGATAGGTTATGCAGAACCTCATGCATAATCAGTTTTGTACTAAAATGTGACATATATTTACGTGTAAATTAGGGGGTTAGGCTCTAGGAGCCCCATATTTTTCGTTGAAAATATATTTAAAGATGGGTTATTACAACTATGTCTGCTGTAAGACATCCAAGACTTGCGTTCACATTACGATCTCACCGACTTGACACATCAGTGCATTCTAACCTAACCTAACTGCCTAGTTTTGCCCCCTAACACTTCCCATAAAAATTTTTACCACCAAGGATTGCCACGAAGCCTCTTGAAAGTCTGCATTACCATTCAAGCAATATATGACCTAATCTATCTCTGTCTATCTATCTATCTGTTGCCAGACACCTTAATCTCGTAAGGGGTGGCCACAAACAAGTTGCCTCCATGTTGCTCTGTCCCCCGCCATTTCACTGCCCTGCTCTCAGCTCACACTGCCCCTCTCTCATATACCTCTCCACTCCATCCCTCCATCTCATCCTTGGTCTCCCCCCTTCCTCTCCCCCCTCCACCTCACTCACATACACTCTCCTTATCAGTCTCTCACTCTCCATCCTCTCCACATGGCCAAACCACCTTAATGTGTTCTTCCTAATGCTTCCTATCACATCCACACCCACACCACAATGCTCCTACACTTCCTCATTTGTCAGTCTCTCTCTCTCCATGTGGCTCCACTCACAAAACTTGTCATGTAGCAGCTTTTTCACTTCCATGCTCACTTCCCTGTTTCTTATCACTGCTTTCAAGGAACTAGCAACCTTTCTTCCCTGCTGTACCCTTTCAAGCACTTCACCCTCTAAACTTCCATCCTTACTCATCACACTACCCTGAACTCACATTCGCCATATCTTCCCCGTCCAATCTCACTGTACATATTTCACCAAGAAACACTTTTGGTGCACTTGTCTAAAAAGGAAAAAAAAAAGTGTGAAACTATTTTTGAGTCATTAGTCATCAACAATAAAGGAAAAAAAACATATGCCGAAGTTGGCAGCATGGAGTGATTGCGTACTTCTCACTTATCACATACGCATGAATGCAGTAATCGTGAATAATAAAAAAGTCAGCCAAGCAGTATAAATTGTATGACAGCATAGTATACAGTAATTCACAAGAACTGAACTCACATAATGATCTTACCACTTTACGTTAACACGTAGTGTCGTGACATACCGTAAGAGCTTAACTTTCTCTACCAAAGACTGTCAGTTTGTAACAAAGGTTAGGCATAGTTTTTTTTTGTTTCACACATGTTACACCCAAGGTGAAAACATGAATTTTACTGCTCCTTCATCATTAACTTTTCTTTTTTGTCCCAACAAAGAAACTATCCACATCATAAACACACCTGAGCCATTTCATGTCTGATCGTTTGCATATAAGCTCCCACACCATACGCCACTTTGTCCAACAATTTTACATTTTTCTTTGGAATAAATGCTTTTCTTTTGTTCATAGCATTTTCAGGGTGCTTAGGCATAACTAAAGTTAGTTTGGAACCATGTGCTCAGAGTTCTGAGAGGAAATGAGGAACAAGGAAATAAGCAAATAAATGCTTCTCACCACAGCAGCAATACACACAACACTGAGGCAGGCAGTGGCGGGTGGTATAGGAGGACATGTGTCACTTGGGTCAGGTACAGTATTGTGTTACAGTAATTTTTATGTTCAGCTACATTTTCAATTATTTTTGTGCCTGTAAAGAGAAATACTGTATGTAGTTAGAAATGATAAACTTTCAAATAATGGACAAATGATTGGTGTCTGGAGCGATTCTCTGTCAGCAGATATTGTCCGTTGCTTCTGAAATCCGTTGATTCCAGGTTTGTAGATAAAAGGGTTGACTGTACTCTCAAGCCCTTGTGTCCCATACTATCCCTACACTTCCTAAATCTTTCCTCCACCTCCCTTTCATTCTCTGCAGTCAACACCAAATCATCATACAACATCTTCCATAGGAGTCCATTTCTGAAGTCACATGAAAGGAGCTTCAGTTACCACGATAAACAACAAGGGACTCAAAACTGACCCCTGGTGCACACCAACATTCATGGAAAATTCATCCCTTAAATCTCCATTTACCCTTACCTGGGTGCGAGCACCCACATACTTGGCCATAACAACCCTAATCAGCCACTCCTCGATCCCATGCTTTCCTCATTGCCCAGGGGGTCTGTCAAAGGCCTTCTCCAGATCAACAGAAACTAAGTACAGTTCCCTTTGTTCCCTTTTCATTCCTGTATGTTTTTGCTGATGCTGTCAAACAGTGAATATGATATCAGTGGTCTCTTTGCCTGGCATAAACCCAAACAGCATCTCATCAATAATCACCCTTTCTTTAATCATACCTTCTAGAATTTTCTCCATTACCTTCATTATCTGGTCTAAACCTCTATATTTCCCTCTTTTCATGGCATCACCCTTCCCCTTGTACACTTTTGCAATTATACTTTTCAGCCAATCATCAGGAGCAACACACTCATTTATAATTGTACTTATAAACTTACCTCACTCCTGTATCTTTTGAGGCTTTCAACATTTCAGCAGTCACCCCAGACAGACCTGCTGCCTTCCCCACCTGCATCCTGCCTGTTGCCCTGCTCACAGTAGCAGTGTCAATCAAAGGCCAAGGGCCAGACACTGGATCTGCTGGCTCCAAACCTTCCCTCCCAGTTAAACTCCTCATTCAACAACTGGCTGTAATTCTTTCTCCATGCATCTTTAATGTCCTCACTCTTCACCACTACCCTTCCTTCATCATTCTTTACACACAGCTCACCTGTGATTACCCTATTTTCCCTCTTCATCTGATTTGCCACCTTAAATATCTTCTTCCATCCACACAATTTAGGTTATCAAGTAAAAACCTCTGTGACTCAGACTTCACCCTGTAAACCTCTTTTCTAGCCCTACACATGGCAGCCAAGTACTGTATTCCTCTTTGTTACCACTCTTCCTCCATTCTCGGAAAAGCCTTCTTTTCTCCTTAACTGCAGCTCCTACATCCTCACCCCACCACCATATTACTTTATGTCTTGGGGGGCCCCTTGTTCATCCACACACTGAATCAGTAACTTTCAAAAGGCTGCTCTTGAGGGCTTTGTACTTTTCATTAGCACTTATGTCAATGTCTCACTTTTCAGCCACCACTCTCATCTCAGTATAGCAGGCATCTGTTACTGCTCGGTATTTCAGCTTCTATATTTTCCTCTTAGGTGCATAGGTCCTCTTAAGCACCATGTCACGTATCAGTGACTTGTGTTGCTGCACAAACTCATCGCTCCCTATAATTTCAAGATCCCTCACTAACCTCCTGGCTGCCATTTCCCCCAGACTCATATGTAATCACCCTACTCTCTCTTTTCTTAAAATGTGTGTTGCACACAGTCATGTTCATTGCTTCTCAAACTGGAGTATCTTTTCCCCTTCCTCATTTCTTGTACCATATGCACATCCCCCATGTATTCCTTCATATCCTTGTGCAGCATTACCTACTTGACCATTTAAGTCCCCTCCCAAAACTACAATCTCATCATCCCTCGTATCACTTACTAAACGTATTAACTTATCCCAAAATCTATCCTTCTCTATCACATCCAAGCCCGTCTATTGTACATTCACTGATATAAATGCAAACATAATCCTGCCAAACAAAATTTTCAATACTATTATCCTGTCACTCTCATAATATTCTTGACATATCCCACCCATTTCTCCCTAACCATCACACCTGCACCACCATATCCATCTGTCCTACCTTTTCAAAACAATTTATAATAACAATCTCTCCCACCAATCATTCTGGCCTGATCTTCCCCTATACTGGTCATCCTGCACACGTCTCACATTGACCCACCACCTACTCAGTACTTCAGCCACCTCCCCCGCTCTTCCCCTCAAACTTCTCACATTCCACGATGCCACTTTGAACCCCCTGGGTGATTTATTGTCCTCAGGCTTGCTTTGAATTTCATTCTTTAACTTAGTCATAATCATCAAAATAATAAAGGGGAGAGACATACCACAGGCCCCACCCACTGCACAGTCCCAGGTCCAGGCAGTGGACCTGGAACTCCTAGCCTTCCAGGCTTAACCAGTGGCTGTGGTAGTGGCATCGGGGCACCCTGCCAGGACATCAAAATAATAAAGGGGAGAGACATACCACAGGCCCCACACACTGCACAGTCCCAGGTCCAGGCAGTGGACCTGGAACTCCTAGCCTTCCAGGCTTGACCAGTGGCTGTGGTAGTGCCATCGGGGCACCCTGCCAGGGCAGCTACAGGGACACCCTCCAGGTGTGCCGTGGCACTGTAACTGGCACACCATTACACACCATTGATAGGGCAGCCTCCTGGGGCACTACTTTCAGGTTCAGGCCCCTCCCTACTGGGCAGAAGTGGCAGTCTGGGAACCGCAGTGCCCTGTACCCTGTAGCACAGGTTTGAGCCCCATTTCACTGTGGCCCCATGATCTACGCAGACAAAGCCCTTGTCACACCTCCCCTCTAAAGGTTCACCACTAGGTGGCGGGAGCAAACTTTTCTGTCTGCATGCCCCTGCTGATGTCAACCCCTGTGACAAAGTGAGGTACATTGTAAGTAATCTCTCTACTATCCGGACGACCACTATGCGGTTACCTCACCGTTCGGACATCGTAGGCTGATGGCGAAACTCAAAATGCCCAAAAATTCCAAAAAATCCGGAAAAAATCCGATTTTTTTGGACCATGTCAATTTGAATTTCCTGCACGCGCTGACCAGCTGCGTTTTCGCGCAGCCTGCCTCTGTCCGCTCTCATTTCCTGCTCAGCTGCTGGTTCGTGAGAACGCTGTCATCATGGCTTCTCAAGTGGTTGCTTTTGTGGTGATCCCCTACCTCCTGCAGGGCTTGCTGCTGCTCTGCACCTTCTTCATCGTGTGTGTGTGTGTGATGATCGCCCCGCCGCCTGAGAAGAGGAAGAGAGTGGTGTTGGCTCTGGAGAAGAAGCGGGAGATATTGGAGAAGGTGGACGCTGGGTGGCCAACATCACGGATCCTATGTGAATTCAACCTCCCTCGCTCTACATTGTTTGATATCAAGAGGTCCTGAGACAAACTACACCAGTACACGGCTGACTTCGCTTCGAAAACCAGACGAAATGTGGAGAGGAAGATGATGTTTACTCCTAAGTATGCAGACATTGACCGTTCCACGCTCATCTGGTATCGACAACAACGTGCTGCTGGTGTGTTGGTACGTGGAACGGAGCTGAAAGCTGCTGCCGAGAAGTTCGCAAGGCTTCACGACACCCCAGACTTCAAGGCATCTGAAGGTTGGCTCTTCGCGTTCAAGTTACAGCACGGACTTACCAGTCGTAAGGTTCATGGTGAAGCTCTAGACACCAACGAGGAGGGAATAGAAGAGTTTCGGCAGAAGGTGAAGGGCTTGATTGACAGGGAGGGCCTCACTCTTGGTCAGGTCTACAAGCTGATGAAACTGGACTATTCTATCATTCAGTACCCACAAACACTCTCGCTGAGTAGACAGAGAAGCATATACATGGCTGCAAGCTCTCCAAGCAACAGGTGTCTGCTTTGTGCTGTGCCAGTGCTAACGGCATGCACCGCATCAAGCCTGTTATTGTTGGATGTGCAAAGCAGCCTCAGTGCCTTCATGAGTTAATGGATGTCCTTCCTGTCATGTGGTATCATCTCTGAAGGCTTGGTTCACAGACAAGATCTTCAGAGATTGGTTTCACCAACACTTTGTCAAGGAGGCCATTCATTATCAGACGGAGACACTGAAAATCCCACACGACCAGGTAAAAGCCCTCCTGATTCTAGACAATGCACCTGCGCATCCGTCTGAGAAGGAGTTGGTGGCTGAGAATGGCCGCATTAGGTGTCTGTTTTTGCCACCTAATTCGACTGCTCTCATCCAACCAATGGACCAGGGAGTGATTGTGGCAACGAAGAGGCTGTACCGACGGAGGTTTTTGGACGAGGTGATGGTTGTCTTCGAGGACGAGGACGAGTGTAGGGAAGGACGAGACATGCGAGGACATCAGACTGTGGAAAACCTTCGTCGCTGCAACCTCAAGTCTGCTATCTACAACTGGGCCAGCGCATGGAAGGAAGTCTCTGTCAAGACTCTAGAAAATGGTTGGTCTCGTCTGCTTCATGGAACTGACGTGGTGCATGATTTCCTAGGTTTTGAGGCAGATGACTTCCGTGCAAGGCTTCGTGCGGGTGGAGACAATGTGGATGTTGACGAAGTGCGTGAGCGGTTGGATGACGACGAGGGCGATCCTGGGTATCAGATCATGTCTGATATCGAGATCACATCTTCTGTTGTCGGTACAAGTACCCAGCAGGAAGATTCCGACGATGATGCGGACTCCTCTCGGCTCGTCACTACTCCAGCCATCCCCAAGCTGAGCGCACTCCGGGAACATGTGGAGTTCATCCTTGACTACCTAGAACACCCAGACTGCGACAGGGAGATGGGGCCCTTGGGACTTATGGAGGAAGTGCAAGCTTTCAGGCAGCGCATCATTAATCGTCAGAATCGTAGTTGCTTGCGTCAATCAACCATTGACAGTTTTTTAGGCCCGTCACCCCTGCCGTGCTCAGCCCTCGCTCCACACCATTGCCTCACCAAGACTGGCCTTCAAGCTCCGAGCCACAGCCCAGCACATTGGCCACGGCTGAGTCACCACTGGATGTGAGTTTGCGGCTGTCTTCAGAGTCCTCTGTAGTGGGTAGCGTATCACCACGTCCCACCGACGAGCCCCTAGGCCGCCTCCGTCAGCTCCTCTCGGACTCTGACAGCGACTGATTATCAAGGACTTGCCACTAGACCACACGGGAATTTACAGTGATGTGAAGTGATGTGCAGGGCACTGAAGTGATGTGATGCAAGATTCTGTTGCTATGGGAAGGGAAAGGTTGTGGGAAGTGCTGGTGAGTGTAAAGTGCAGCAGAAGTGCCAAGGATTTTATGAATTCCTGGAGGTGCCTCAGGTGCACCTTATTATTGTCAGAGTCTGGGAGGACGGAGCGGGTTATACATCAGAACGGTGGCAGCATTCTCGTAAGTACCCTAACTTCATCAAAAATCCTTGTTTTGTTCTTCCCATATCATTAATTTCATGCATAGACTTTGTGAAAGATGATTTCCATAATGATTTTCATGTCTAACCTTTTTTCAGCATGCTGTAAAGTGGTAAAAATTTCCCATAAATGTAAATCATAATTTCCTGTTATGTTACCACTAGTATTAAAGTGCTCAAGCTGTGAAAAAGGCGAATGCCAGTGATTTTCATGTCCGGTACTTAAACTAAGCTGCCAACTCAATGAACACCTGTGCCTAACTTACCTCAAATTCATCCTTTTTGGGTTAAAATTAAATGAATTCATGCTTTGTGTTCATTATTTTAGTGCACAAGCTGTGAAACAGGTGAATGCCAGTGATTTTCATGTCTGATACTTAGTTTCAGCATGCTGTATTCTGGTGAACACTTTTGCCATACCTAACTCTTATTGATCATTTTTCTAGTAACAATTTATTTATTTGATGCTTTTTATCCCATATTTTAGTGCATAAAATGTGAGAAATGATGATTTTCATAGTGGCTGCCACGTCCGATACTTACTTACACTAAGCTGTCAACTCAGTGAACACCTATGCCTTACCTACCTCAAATTCATCCTTTTTGGGTAAAAATTAAATGAATTCATGCCTTGTGTTCATTATTTTAGTGCATAGGAAGTGAGAAAGGGTGATTTTCATAGTGATTTCCATGTCCGATACTTACTTACCCTGTGCTGGCAAGTTGTGAACACCATGCCTTACTCACCTCAAAATCATCACTTTTTGGTTAAAATTCAATTAATTCATGTTTGTGTGCATTACTTTTGTGAAAGGGGACTTAAATAAGTGCTATGCATGTCCAGTAGGGAGGTAGGTAGGTGGTTTCCTGATTTAGGTTAGGTTTGGGTCATGAATGACCGGTGTGGGAACTTCAGGGCCACTATCTGGACAAGACCACTTTCTGGTCATGCTTTTGGCTCTGTTACGTTGGATAGTGGGAAGATTACTTGTATATGTAAAATGCATGTAGTGTAGTGTATGAGATAGAGGAAGTGTTTGGGAGACTATGCTGGTCTACCCTCCATGTGTCACACTGAAATGGTCAGCAAAGGGGGATGGTTAGGTAGCTAGTGAAACAGGAGCTCCAGCTCTCCCTATCACCAGCATTCCCATTCCTCACGAGAGTACCACTCTGATCGGCTGGTGCTACTTTTTCGTTTTCGTTTTTGAAGGCTCCAACATGTTTGCATGCATCAGCCTTGGTCACCTAATGGTGGCTTTCCATGCTGCTCGATCTCTGGCGGCTTTCCTATTTAGTTCCTTAACCTGCGGTCACACCCAGTGACCTACTCCTAGGTCTTTTTTGATTGACCTTTTGCTACCCTACCCCCAACATTAACACTTTTCACTTTGTGCACCCAGTTATCAACCCCTATCCTCTCCTTATGCCCAAACTCATCCAAATCTACCTCTCCTCATCACAACACAAGTACACACCAGTCCCATCCTACCTCTCAACTCTTCTATCATAAACCTAGCCTCCCCAGGTCTTGCACTCAAGGACACACTGGACATCCACCTAATCATTTTCATTTCTGTACATTTGAGCCTGCAAATATCCTCTTCCATTACTGCCCAGGTCTCACTACCAAATGGCATTATGCTCCTAACACATGCCTCGTACAAAGATTGCTTACCACGGAGGGAGAGCTCTCTCAGTGTTAGAGGCAGCAGTTCCCTGAACTTCTTCCAACCACTCATCACTCTAGCCACAGAGCTAGCTCCTACCCCATCTCCAGCACATAACATGTCTCCCAAATAACAAAACTTCCACACACTCAAGAGGATACACCAGCAAGTTCAATCCTTTCATGCCTGGCAATATCCACATGCTCGCCCTGACACACCACACACGTGAAATCAGCATTATCTCGCAGTCTACCTCAAATACCACTACATCTGTTATGCACCCACTTATCACAAATACTGCACAAGATGGAATTACTTCCCACACCCTTGTGGCAAACTGTGCATGGCCACTCTCCCTCTTCTTTGAGAGTGCTGCCCCCAACCCTAGATATCATCACTTTCATTTTATCTGCATTTACTCTTAAGCCTTTTTGCCCTATACCATCTCTCCACTTCCTAAATCTTTCTTCCACCTCCCTTTCATTCTCTGCAATCAACACCAAATCAGCATACAAGATCTACCATGGGAATCCATTTCTGAAGTCATGTGAGAGGACTTCAAGTACAGTTCGCTCGCATGGTGCACAAGTGGATGGGTTGTCCACGACCTTCAGCACTGTGATTTAGCGTACTGTGAATACATAATCTTTTGGGAAAAATAACATACGGGCAGGACCCATCAAACCTTGATATTTTTTTAACCATAGAGATATAATAAAAGGAAAATTTTTAGGACATATACTACAGATACAGCAAACATAAGAAAAATATGGTCAGTCACCTTAAAAACAGTAGACAACATGCCTGATGGACTTAAGTAGCAGGGGTTCTGAGGCACAGCAACACACTTAGAGCGCCCTTGCTGCCCCAGCCACACCACGAGTGTTTGACAGTTGCCGGTGTTGTAATATTCCAGGCTTTGACGAAGAAAAATACAATCTGTCGAATGTTATATTTCTTCCAGAATGCAGCAACAGTCACTAAGGTGAGGGTTGCAGGTATGCCAGGTGAGTCAGGTGGGGCTGTGGAGGTGGAGGGGGATGCAGCTGGTGATTGGGTGTGGCCGTGGTGGTGGAGGGGATGGCGGCAGGCTAGTCAGGGAAGGTGGTGAGGGGAGGATCTTCCATCTCCTCCTCAGTACTGATCACATTCTTGGCAATTTCTTTCGTCTTATCTTGATTGTCCGTTTCATCCCTCATCGTATTATGGATGTATTTGCAGTATAACAACTTGGTATTCACGAAATAACCATTCTTCAGGTGAATCCAAATGTTGGTATAGAAACTGGGTATTTATTCTAACTTACCATTAATGCCGAAAACATTATTGTTGAAGTCATCATTGATGAGATGTTACTGTAGACTCCCCTTGAGCACCTTCCCCATAAGCCTCTAAGTCACGATGGGCATGTCGTGCAGGGAGGGGGGGGTTGTGTAGGCAGGGAATATAGCGGTTTTGGGCCACTCCTTGTCTGTGCCTCACGTATTGTGGGCTAAAGTCGCGCATTCAAAGTTTTATGGTTATGATTTTTGGTCAGTTGTGGTCACAACTCATTATACGATGGGGTTACTTCAGGTCGTACCTTAACATATAACGAGTTTGTCATAAATTGGGATATTGAAATATATTATAAAAGGGAGGTTACGTCAACTCAACTTTCCAAAGTCACCTACCCTAGACTGAAACAAAAATGACAGCCCACCTTAATCACTTCCTTTATCGGTCCAAGTTGTCTCCAAGTCGTCCCCCCAAGGCTTGGGGACAGCTAGTGCTTACAGGCACTGGTGGTCAGCCTCTGAGTCAGACAGGAACAGGATAGGGGGAGGGGAATCTGGCATAGGGCTGACTGGTGAGGTTGGTGAGGCGGTCGAACAGCTGGTGGATGGTCTGGGAGACGGAGGTGGGGGGTCTAGTGGCAGTTGGCTTAACCCGTCACGTCCCGACCGATTTCCAAGCTACGATACCACAAAATCCCGAGCATTTTTGGAAAAAAAATTTATTGGCTCAAACCTTCGCTTTTGGTGAGAAACATCAAAAATTCATAGAGAAATCGTGATCCTTTACTTAAAACTGTTGATACAGGTGTCATGCAACCTTATGTTTTCCTTCTTTTTCAGGGTACCTGGCTAAAGAAAACGAACTATGGAAGGGTTAACTAATTCAAACCACTTTCAATTACGTATTTATTTATGTATTTGGTACGAATTTATGTGTAGTAACAGACTATATTGGTTTTAATACATTTATATAGGCAATAGAAGCATTGTTCAGTCACCAAACACATTCACATATGGCACCTTCCTTTATGACATTACCATCTCATCACTTCTGTTTGTTTCTCGCTCTAGCTTCTTTATTTCTTTGTCCTCCACTTCAGGAATCACTTTCACCGTGAATTTCGTCATTGGAGAGACTGTGGGGCAACATACCTTTACTGGCCAGCTTACTTCTAACAGGTGAATTGCCCAGTGTGGGGGAGAGGGGGGGAGGGGGGGTTGGGTGGGGCCAGGCAGTATCCCCGCTTGACAGCAGGTAGAGGAAGGTCTCCCACATATGCCTACCAAAAATCACCCATGAAACTTGAAAACTGTGCAAATTATTACCCTTGCAATTGCGCAACGTACCCATGCGTCGATGGGATTCCTCGGGTTAAAGAAGGCGGTGATGCTGGTCTGTATGGCTTGCCTCCAACGTTGGTCAAGGAGCTCATGATACATCTGCAATGCCTGGTTGACCTGGTAACGGGCATGGGAATTCCTGGTGGAAATTGGGTCACGTTCTCCCATTTGCTCCATAAACTCATCAGTGCCATTAATGAACTGTGTGAGGAAGGTGTCTGACATTTCAAGCTGTGGCTGTACCTCCAGTTCGTCGTCTGTCTCATATGCCCTCTGTTCTTGAATTTGGAGAAGCTCCTCATTTAACAGTTCTTCTGAGTGGCTCTGTAGCAGTTCGTGGATGTCTTCCTCATCAACCTCATGAAAGCCTGCCCTATGAGACAGGGACAGAATTTGCCCACAGATATCCTCAACAGATGAAGCTGGAATGTCAGAGGCAAAGCCAGGGAAGGAATACACAGACTCAGGCCACACTTTTTTCCAAGCCGAGTTGAGTGTCTGTGGCGTCACCTCCTTCCAAGCCAGCATGATGTTGTCGATGGCATCACCTCCTTCCAAGCCAGCACGATGTTGTCGATGGCTGCCTTGATGTTATAATTTTTCCAAAAAACCCTCACTGTCACCTCGGCGTCTGTATCTATGGCCCGCACCAATTGCTCCATGGTGAGGCAGAGGTAGCGCGCCTTAAAGGCAGCAATCACACCCTGATCCATAGGTTGTAGGACAGAGGTAGTGTTGGCCAGTAGAAACATCACTTCAATGTTGTCAGCCCACTCCTGCATGACTGGAGGATGGCTGGGGACATTGTCCACCAACAGGAGGAACCAGTTGGCCAGGCTGCTATGGGAGGCATACTCCTTCAGTGCCCCCAACAGATAATCTGACACGTAGTTCTGACAGAGACTGGCGGTAAGCCAGGCTTTTGGGTTTGCTTTGCAAATAACCTCCAGCTTTTTCTTGACAAACCCAGCCAAGGCCATTGGGTTTTCCCAGTGATACACCATCAGGGGCTTCAGCTTTAGGCCCCAAACAGGAGTGTAACTCTGTCCTTCGAAGCTTTGAAACCAGGTGCCTTCTTCTCCTCTTGAAAGATGTAGGTCTCCTTTGACATCCTTTTCCACCCGATTTCGTCAAAGTTAACCACTTGTTTGGTGCTATAGCCCCCAGTGGTGATCGGCTGTTGCAGTAGGGCGGGGAAACTGGCGGTGGCCTTGACATTTACACTTGCTGCCTCACCGTGCAGGGTCAGTCCCTTAAAGCCAGCCCGGTTCTTCAAGTGGGCAAACCACCCAGGACTGCCTTTAAAATTGTCCTTTCACTTCTTCACAGCCTTCTCTGTCGCCATCTTCCACAGTAAAAGGGCCTTGGTGGTGATGGTGGACATTGAGAGGGGCACCTTCCGTTGGGTTTTGTCCGCCACCCACAGCAGCAGGAGGTGCTCCATCTCCTCCATATGAGGATCCCTAACTTTGGTGATCCTCTTGGACCCCTTGGTGGTAGTCTCACTTCCTGCGAGTACAGCCGCTGCATTTTTCAGCACAGTTGAGACAGGAATCGGCAGTCTTGCTGGGGCTCTGTGCCTCTTAACAATGTCCAACTTAACGTTTAGGGAGAGTGAACGTCTCACCCTCGTAGACAGGGCACCATCACCCTCGCTTGCCCAACACTTCTTACCACCTTCCATAGCACTGTGGCTCTCACCTGCACCACCCATAACACTGCGGCGCTCACCTTCACCACCCATAGCACTGGTGCCCATACCTGCACCACCCTTAGCACTGGGGCCCATACCTGCACCACCCTTAACACTGGGGCCCATACCTGCACCACTCTTAGCACTGGGGCCCATACCTACACCACCCTTAGCACTGGGATCCATACCTGCACCACCTTTAGTGCTGGGGCCCATACCTGCACCACCCTTAGCACTGGGGCCCTGGGGCCCATACCTGCACCTCCCTTAGCACTGGGGCCCATACCTGCACCAACCTTAGCACTGGGGTCCATACCTGCACCACCCTTAGCACAGGGGCCCATACCTGCACCACCCATAGCACTGGGGCCCATACCTGCACCACCCTTAGCACTGGGGTCCATACCTGCACCACCCTTAGCACTTTGGTCCATACCTGCACCACCCTTAGCACTGGGGCCCATCCCTGCACCACCCTTAGCACTGGGGCCCATACCTGCACCAGCCTTAGCACTGGGGTCCATACCTGCACCAATCTTAGCACTGGAGCCTACACTGGCAGTGCCCTTATCACTTGGCTGCCCAGAAGTCCCTTCCTTACCAGCCAAGTCATATTATACAAATCCACAGTACAGTACAGTACAAAAAACAAACACTGTCACACCAATACAGGCAGTGTGACTCAAGTACAGTAAATCGTTGCAACAACACAATAATAACACTTACATCACGTTGGCCTGGTGCTACACGATGTATACTGTAGTACGATGCTTGGCTGAGAGGTGACGATAGCATGGGGGCACACGTGAACGAGTGGAAAAGACAGGGCTTTGAAGGGGTGGCGGGTCTGCACAACTGAACCAAAACAATGCTCTGCACGCCGGGGCCACCATCTTGCCTGAGACGAGCGATGGTCGCCTTGCGTGCACCTGGTGCTTCATACAAAATTTTCAGATAGCAATATCGTTATAGTCGGAAATTGTAAATCAGATTTTGGCTTGTTACTTCTTTGTTATTGTTGTAGCGAATTATCGTATACCGAATCATTGTATAACGAGCTGTGACTGTACTATGCAGTTCACGCACTGTAATCATGCGTACTGTGCGAGCGAACTGTACCATGATAAACAACATGGGGCTCAAGACTGACCCGTGATGCACACCAACATTCATGGAAAACTCATCACTCAAATCTCCATTCACCCTTACCTGGGTGTGAGCACCCACATACAGAAGTTTTGAGACTTTTGGGAGAGGTTTTTCTAACTGTCCTAGATTATTGTCACTTTAATATATCATTATTATACATCTAGTAAGCTAACATGCCAAATTCTGTTTTTCCTGGTTGATGGAGATGGCTGTTACAGCACTTTAAACACACTCTTCAAACACCGCTTGTCACAGCTGACTAGTTCGCAGAATGCAGTCAGGACGTGAAGACAATTTGGAAGCTCGCTACGCAATAAAGTTTTGTGTTAAGCTGGGCAAAAATGCTACAGAAACGTATGAAATGATCCAGACTGCTTATGGATTAACTTCTATGAGCATCTGTTTTTTTGCTACCACAAGAGGTTACAGGATGGCAGAGCGGAGGTGAGAGACGATGAGAGGTGCTGGAGGGAGAGTGACATCAGAATGCCAGAGTTGGTTGAGAAAATTCGCAATTTTCTGGACGAGGACCGTCGTGTATCTATTCAGACAATAAGTACAAGTTTGGAGTCGGTGTGGCAACTGTACACAGAATTCTTCGTGAAGATCTGAACATGCGCAAAATTTGTGCAAAGTTTGCTCTCAGGGTGCTCGGCAACGAACAGAAGGAAAGACGTGTTGGTGACAGCAGGGAGATGGTTGAGCTCGTTACCTCGAATCCGAGTGCTCTTGGGTATCTGGTGACTTGTGACGAAAGCTGGATCTACTGTTATGATCCAGAGACCAAGAGACAGAGTTCCCAATGGAAGCATTTTGACTCCCCCAGACCCAAGAAGGCCAGGCAGAGCAAGTCCATTGGGAAGCTCATGATGATCCCCTTTATTCGACAGCAAGGGCATCATTTACATCCACTGGGTTCCCTCCGGCCAGACGGTCAACAAAGAATACTATGTGGAGGCTTTGAGGGAGTTCAGGAAGAGATTTCGTCGCATCAGGCCAGAGCTCTTCAAATCGGGTCATTGGCACTTGCACCAGGACAATGCACCATTCCACAATTCCATCCTGGTGACCGACTACTTGACAGAGATGGATGTCAAGACTGTCCCTCACCCTCCCTACAGTCCAGACTTTGCCCCCTGTGACTTCTGGTTATTCCCCAAGCTGAAGGAGAACCTCAGGGGCAGTCGTTTTGAAGACGTTGAGGAGATGAAGGAGGCTGTGACTCGGGTCCTAGACACCTTCACTTTGGAGGACTACGAGGGGGCCTTCAAGAAGTGGCTGGAGTGCTACAACAAGTGCCTTGAAGTTGGAGGGTCCTATTTTGAGGGAGATTAGAGTTTTGTACATTTTTAAAATCTCTCTCTCCTAAAAAAGTCTCAAAACTTCTGGAATGCACCTCGTACATGGCCATAATGACCTTAACCAGCTACTCCTCGATCCCAGGCTTTCTTATTGCCCACTTCACAACCCCTCTAGGGTCTGTGTCAAAGGCCTTCTCCTATTCAACAGAAACAAAGTCAATATTCACTCTTTCTCTAATCATACCTTCTAGAACTCTCTGCATTACGTTCATTATCTGGTCTAAAAGCTTTATGCCTCTATAATTTCCTCTTTCCATGGCATCACCCTTCTCCTTTTACACATTTACAATTACACTTTTCTGCCAATTACCTGGGACAACACACTCATATATAATTGTATTTATCAGGTCAGTGACTAACCTCACTCCTATATCTCCTGAGGCTTTCAACATTTTAACAGTCAACCCAGACAGACCTGCTTCCTTCCCCACCTGCATCCTGCCTATTGCCCTACTCACAGTAGCATTGTCAATCAAAGGCCAAAGGCCAAACACTGGATCTGCTGGCTCCAAACCTTCCCTGTCCCAGTCAAACTCCTCATTCAGCAACTGGCTGTAATGCTCTCACCGTTTCATTTTTTTTCATTTTTGATGGCTCCAACATGCTTGCATGCATTGGCCTTGGTCACTTAGTGGCGGCTCTTCATGCTGCTCGATCTCTGGCAGCCTCCCTGATCAGTCCCTTAACCCTGAAGTCACACTTTATGACCTCGTCTCAGGGCTTATTTGGTCTGCCTCTCACAACCCCACCCCTAATATTAACACTTCTCACTTTCTGCACCCAGTTATCATCCCCCATCCTCTCCATATGCCCAAACCACCTCAATCTACCTCTCCTCATTGCAACACCTATACACTCCAGTCCCATCCTACATCTCACCTCTTTCATGGTAAACGTAGCCCCCATCCAGGCCTCACACTCAGGGATGCACTGTACATCCACCTAATCATTGTCATTTCTGTACATTTGAGCCAGTGAATATCTCTTCCTTTACTGCCCAGTTGTCTCTATCATACAGCATTACATTCCTAACACATGCCACATACAAAGATCCCTTAGCATGTAGGGAGAGCCTTCTCAATGTCAGGAGAGACAACAGCTTCCTGAACTTCTTCCAACCACTCCTCACCCTAGCCACAGAGCTAGCTCCAGCCCCTCATCCAGTGCATAACATGTCTCCCAAATAACAAAACTCTTCCACACACTCAAGAGACTCACCAGCAAGTTTAATCCTTTCACACCTGACAATCTCCACCTGCCCTCCCCGACACACCACACACATGAAATCAGCATTGTCTTGCAGTCTACGTCTAATACCACTACATCTCTTATACACCCACTTAACACATCACAAACACTTCACTGTCTTTTATTCCGTCCTTCTTCCTCTCTCCATTGGTACCACTTTATTCATTTCTGGTCCAAAACTCTACAATAGAGCTGTGTCTTCTCTTGCTCTGTTCTCTGGTCATTTTTTTCCTTGGCTTCCTTGACTCGCCCCATTATTTTCGCTCTTTCTTCCTCATTTGCATCTCTCCTTATCTATACATTCTTGAATCCCTCTTTGTCTGCTAGTTTCCACATTCTGTTAGTGATCTCATTTGCCTTTACCTGAGACTTGAAACTTAACTTTTAAAGGTTGGATCCCTCCCTCCTCATATTGTCCCAGCCTAAGCACCTCTTCAGTCTCCTCATGATCTTCGTTGTTACCCTCCATAACTATTGATACTATCTCTTTAGCCCTTCTCAGTTGATGCTGTTGACAGGTTTTTCTTTTAATCCTGAAATTATCACACATTTTTACCTCTGCCAAGGAAGTTATGTTTTCACCCCTGTCTGTTTGTTTGTTTGTTGGTTGGTTGGTTTGTGAGCAATATTACACAAAAACTACTGGATGAATTTCCATGAATTTGGTAGAAGAATGGGCCAGCCCAGAATAGACACAATTAACTTTTGGTGCATATCCGGATAAAGGTGCAGATTAAAAAAGATGTGATTAAGAGTTACGGGTACTTTAAAATTATGGTGTTACAACTTATATGGTTATGAGTTTGATATTGGATTAGACTTGAGTGAATTAAAAGGAACTGCATGTTGGGCCTTGGCGGAGGTATGTGCTGTACTGAGTGCCATTCTAGTTTCTTGTCTGCTACATCCCTGACTAGAGATTCTCTGCTTTTTAGTACCTTAACCACTGCCTTCACCTTTTCCTGGTTCTCCTTTCTCTATTGTTCTAAAATCTCCTTTAGATTTATTTTTCCTTACTCATGAGTTTTCTTCCACCCCTTGTGCTCTTCCTTTATTTCTTTATTATGTTCATCTTGCATCCTTGTTTTTAGTTCATACTCATCAAGGTAACTTTCATCCTGTCCCTTTCATCTTCCAGCCATTTATTTTCCCTTTTGAGATGTTTTTATTTGATTTGAGGCTGATTATTTGCTCACTTTTAATTCTGTTACTTGTTCCTCATGCTCAGTACTGCATGAGCAGAGACTCTCTAACTAGTTTTATTGTTCCCAGGCATTCTCCTCAGCCATTTTCTTCACACCTGCTACTCTTGTTTGGTTCAGTTTAATACTCCCTTTACTTCAGTTGTCATTGGAGAATCCTGCATATTTATATTCATTGGATGTAAACAATGGACTCTTCCCTTCCGCCATGTTGCTAGTGTACGAAATTTTAAACAGCCACTGTGTCTTATACTCTTATTTGACTGAATCCTCTGGCTATTCCCCCCCTCCCACTAATTTCGAACAGGACCACCACTCATGCATTCAGTTCACATATTCACAATAGACTGGCCTCCGTTTTGCTGCAGATTAAGCGTTATTTCCTCATGATCAGCAAGGAGCTCTGTCGCTGATGGCATCCAATGCATGTATGTGTGTATGTATGTATCTGTGTGTATGAATACGTATGTACAGTCTGTGTATGTTTATGTATGTATGTTTGTATGTACTTGTATTTGTTTGTGTTTATGTCTGTGTTTGTATATGTGTGTCTGTGTGGCTGTATGTATGCATGTCATGTGTGTATTGTTGGATTTATTCATCAGGTTCAACACTCTGATCCCCTCCAGTGATGCAGTAGAACGACTGTTCTCAATGGGAGAAGGTGTCCTTAAACCAGAACAAGCAGGACTGAGCGATGATCACTTCAAAATGCTTGTAGTATTTTTTATGGGAAATAAATAATAATACGTATTTTTGATGGGAAATAAATAATAATACAAAAGCATAAAGGTTGTAAACAGGAATATGTGGAAAGTGATGCACTGGTAAGTGGCAAGTTTTATAAGATTTAAACCTTTCAGCCCCAACTATTCTCGTACTAAGATTTTTGTATAGGTTTGGTTAAGGGAAGATTCAAATAGTTCATAAAAAAATACTCCTAGTAAGTACAGATATCACTACTGCCAGTACTTTTCAAAAGTTGTAATACTATTGCTATCACCGGTACTGTTTTCGAGTAGTACCTCTGTGTCTACCACCTGTTGCTTTAAAAGTACCACTTGCCCACCTCTGGAAAAGAGTAAGGGTGAGGCAGTTGTGAGAACATGTAGCATAGAGATGGTTCTTTAATGATCATCCCCTGGTGGTTTGGTGAGGGGAGAGCTCTCAAAAGGAATAAAGTATTGAAGACTGTGTTGATTGTGATATCTTAAGGATTAAAATATCTCGCAAGAGCTTGAAAAGAATTTTGTACTACTTGATATGGGAAACTTAGTTTTAAATAGTTGTTGTTCTTGTGAACCATAGGTTGATTACTTCAACAACTATCTGCGAGATCCAAAGCGACCTCAGCTACCAGAGTACCCTGGGAACAAACATGGAAGCCGTAAGGATGACCGACCTGACCCATACGTCGCTGCTTACCCTCAGCACATTCCTGACAACAGGTGAGGAGTATAAGTTATTCACTGAAGTAATTTTTTGTTATATTGATCAATATTCATACCATGCATTTTCACCAGCTGCCTTTTTGTTATTACCTGGCACACATTCCCCCTTCCCCTTAGTATAGGTTACAGTAATCTCTCTCACACACACACACACACACACACACACACACACACACACACACACAC
>JAGKTI010000379.1:0-15461 GCA_018397915.1 Birgus latro
GAAGAGACAAAGGTTGAAGGGAATTAGTAAGAGGAGGAGAGTTAATGAGACGAAAAGCCTTTGACTCCACCCTATTGAGAAGAACCGCATGTGGGGAGCCTCCCCACACATGAGAGTTGTACTCCATACACGGGCGAATAAAACCCGTGTACAAGGTCGATAACTGTGCAGGGGTAAAGAACGCTCGGAGTCGGCCCAGCACACCTAATCTCTTGGAAGCAGATTTCACAAGAGATGTAATATGTTCTTTCCAAGACAAATCCCGAGAGAATCAAACCCCTAGCATGTTCAAAGATGATGCAGGACTGAGCTGGACATTATTAAACATTAGTGGGTAATCCTGAGGAAGATTTTGTCGGGTTGATAAGTGTAAGAACTGAGTTTTTGATGCATTAAAAATAACAAGATTATTTTTACCCCAATCAGAGATATAAGCCAAGTCAGACATTAGGTGTGCCATAGCCTCATCCCTTGTTTGCTGAAGTAACTGCTGAGATAGACGTTGCAGAAATCGAATGGAAGGCTGAAGGGTGGAATCATCAGCATATGAGTGGATAGGGTTAGATGTACAGCTTAGAAGGTCATTGATGAATAAAAGAAAGAGAGTTGGTGATAGGACAGAGCCCTGAGGAACACCACTGATGATAGGTCTAGGAGAAGAACAATGGCCGTCTACAACAGCAGCTATAGAACGACCAGAAAGGAAGCTAGAGATGAAGGCACAGATAGAAGGATAGAAACCGTAAGAGGGCAGTTTGGAAATCAAAGATTTATGCCAGACTCTATCGAAAGCCTTTGAGATGTCAAGTGCAATGGCAAAGCTTTCGCCAAAGTCCTGAAAGGAGGATGACCAGGAGTCTGAAAGGTAGGTGGGAAGATCGCCAGTGGAGCGTCCCTGACGGAACCCATACTGACGATCAGAAAGAAGATTGTGACAGGAAAGATGCTTAAAAATTTTTCTGTTAAGAACTGATTCGAAAACTTTTGAGACACAGGATGTTAAAGCAATTGGACGATAGAGGGTTGGGAATGGTCACCCTTCTTTGGGACTGGCTGAATGAGAGCAAACTTCCAGCAAGAAGGAAAGGTACAAGTTGAGAGACAAAGGCGAAAGAGTTTACCTAGGCAGGGTGTAAGCACAGAAGCACAGTTTTTGAGGACAACAGGAGGGGCTCCATCAGGCCCATATGCCTTGTTAATATTGAGGCCAGTGATGGCAGAAAATACATCAGCTGAAGAAATTTTAATGCCAGTCATGAGGAAGTCTGAGGGGGGAAGTGATGGAGGAACAGCACCGGAATCGTCTAAGGTAGAATTGGAAGAGAAAGCCTGAGCAAAGAGATCTGTTTTATCAGTAGAAGAAATAGCTACAGACCCATCAGAGTAGAAAAGTGGAGAGAAGGATGATGAGGTAAAGTTGTTAGAAAGGTTTTTGGCAAGGTGCCAAAAGGAGCGAGAAGAATTCGAGTTTGAGAGTTGGGAACATTTAGCACGGATGAAATTATTTTTAGCAGAGCGAAGAACAGACTTAGCATGATTCCGGGCAGAAATATAAAAAAGATGTGATTCAGGGGTGGGTTGGCTCCAGTACCTTTTATAGGTCCTCTCCTTCTTGCGGGCAGCATTAGAACAAGCAAGATTAAACCAAGGCTTTCTTGCATTAGTCAGAGGATATGAAAAAGGAATGTATGCTTCCATGCCCGAGAGAATAACCTCCGTAATACGCAGGGCACACTCAGACGGCTCCCGGCCATGGAAGCAATAATCATCCCAAGGAAAATCAAAGAAGTACTGCCTGAGGGCCTCCCAATCTGCAGCTCCAAAGTGCCACAGACGGCGTTTCTTTGGAGGGTCCACAGGCTGTACTGGAGCAATAGGACAGGTTAAGGTAATAAGGTTATGATCGGAGGAGCCCAACGGAGAGAAAAGATTAACAGTGTAAGCAGAAGGATTAGTTGTTGGGAAAAGGTCAAGTATGTTGGAACTCTCTCCAAGGCGGTCAGGGATACGGGTAGGGTGCTGTACAAGCTGCTCTTGGTCATTAAGGATAGAAAAGATGTAGGCTTGTTCACCAGGTGGATCAGTGAAAGGAGAGGAGAGCCAAAGGTGGTGGTGAACATTGAAATCTCCTAGAATGGAGATTTCAGAGAAAGGAGAAATGGATAGAATGTGTTCCATCGTAGAAGCAAGATAGTCAAAGAATTTTTGATAGTCGGTAGAATTAGGAAATAAGTAAACAGCACAGATATACTTAGTCAGAGAATGACAGGAGAGCCGAAGCCAGAGAGTAAAGAATTCAGAAGAATCAAGTTCAGGAACACGAGAGCAAGACAGATCGTTGCGTACATATACACAACAGCCACCTTTGGCTTTGAAATGAGAATAGAGAAAGTAGTAGGATACAGAAAAGGGTTTGCTGTCAGTTGTCTCAGACAGCTGAGTCTCAGAAAGAAAGAGAAGGTGAGGTTTAGAGGAGAAAAGGTGGTGCTCAACAGAGCGAAAGTTAGAGGAAAGGCCGCGAATGTTACAGAAATGAAGGAGTGAGCCAGACAGTGGTTCCAGGCAGCTCCGAGAGTCGTCACCGGGAGAGGGGCGGATGGTGGGGGCATTTATGGTCCCCCCTCCTGGGGACTTCGAGGCATGATTTACAGTAGCCATTTTTTAGAATTTTTTGAAAAGGAAGTGTAGTGTGTAGCGTGTATGTAGTTTGGTGTTGACAGTTAGAGAAACTTGTATTGGAGAGCATGCTGGTCTACTCTCTGTGTTACTGAGACACTGAAAAAGTTCAGCAAAGGGGGATGGTCAGGAACAAGTCCTGAGGGCTGATGAAACGGGAGCTCCAGCTCTCCCTGTCATCAGCTTTCCATCCTCCTTAGGAGTACTGCCCTGCTCGACTGGTGCTACAGACTCCTCCTCCTACGGTCACTATGCTGTCAACTGGTGAACATCTTTGCCATACTCACCCCTAAATCATCATTTTCTGGTTAAATTTCAATTAATTCATGCTTTGTGTGCATTATTTATGTGAATAGGGTCTTAAATAAGTGCTATGCATGTCTGGTAGGGAGGTAGGTTGGTGGTTTTCTGAGTTAGGTTTGGTTAGGGTCCGAAAGTACCAGTGTGGGAGCTTCAGGGCCAATATCCGGACAGAACCAATTTCCGGACATGCCTTTGGCTCTATTACATCGGATAATGGAGGGATTACTGTATTCTTGCTATATACAGAAAATTCAGTGCACCTCTGGAGAAACTCTTCAAAATGGATGGGTTAGCTACAACCATAAATAACCTTTTCATGACTAACTCTGAAAGAAAAAAAAAAAAGCAGAAAGGTAGCATGAATAAAGTTAAAATGATGTCCTGGGGCTAAAGGGATTAAAAGGAAAATAAGAACAGGCATTAAGTGCTGTGCAGTTCATAACACAGTTCATTTACACAAAAAGTGGCAATATTCTTAGTCATTTTTGTCAAGTGATGTGATGACATACTGTCAGTCACTATCACTATGTAAAAATTTACTCTCTCATCATATGCAAGTAGCTGAAGGTTTATACTACAGCAGAATATTGATTTGCACATACAACATACAGTACTTATATCTTAAGTTACATTTTTTAACAAAATAGCCAAGTCCAAGGGAGTGTTAGAGGCATTTCTATCATGTAAATACTGCAGTCTACTTTTGGGTCATTCTAACCTCTGGGCTATCTCATGTCCAAACTGGGTAATATTAGATTGGCTTTTTCTGTTGTAACAAATTACCGGCAGCAAAAATAATAACGGCCAATCCTCAATTACCCCTTAGGAGGTCCTGAATGGTCAAAAGCTCTGCTGCTGTAGTCCTTACCATTTCTGCCATAGGAGACCACCCAAAAACTTTGGCATTCCAATTATACAAAAATCTCCAGCCATCTTATGGATTCAAACCATGCCATGTTAATGCATGCTTGCCTCCAACACAACACTGACACACCTTCCCCCTTTCCTGTTCAACTCAATAATACAAGAGATAACTAGTACTCACGGCCTTTCACATAGCCAATACAACTGGTCAACTCTGGAACAGCCTTTCCCAGTGTATATACCCTGTCATCCATGACCTTCAATTTTTTAAATACAATGTGTCCAGATCTCTGAACATAAATGGATCTTGATTTTGGCTCTATGTTAAACTTATCTCAGGCAAACACAATTTTTTTTGCAAACTTCCAGCCCATGTCCCCCCCCCCACCCCACCTTTTTCTCCACAGAGAACTCTGTTTAGGGTAGCTGCAAATGGTACAAAATAAGGCAAGGGGAATTATAAAAGAGGCAAAACAGTCAGAAACAGTAAGGTAAAGTTAGCATGCAAAATGAAAGTAGGAACTGTGCAGGTGTGAGACATGTGAGAAAGTAGACAGGACACTGACATATGAGAAATGAAGAATGAAAAATAGACATATTCTACCTCAATTTAAGTTTGCTTTGATAATAAGCAGTAGGTATTTTGTCATCACTATGTAAAACTGGGCTATGTGGGTAAAAATTATAAATGCTGTAATACGCTCATGGCTGTACTAAGCACATCTCCTACCTGCACTTAACTCTGATGCAGTGTCTCCCCAGTCTATCTCAGCTTGATGAATAGGACTGGCATCAAAGTGTGACTTTTCATGTGTTTTTTTAGTGACAAAATGTGTTATTTGCACTGTATCATCGCAGCATGGCTCTTTTACAATGTTATCTCTCTTAGCATCATCTTTCTTTTCATCAGATATAACATCAACCACTTTTTGAGGCAAAAAGCTGAGGACCTCACTGTAGTTTTTGAGTGGCCCCAAATGATTTAATTCACCTTGGTTCCAATTCTGAGGCAAAAAGTCTGGACTTCCTCTTTCAGCATTACTACACAATTCTATTTTTCCTGATGAGATTTGACTGTGAACAGTATTTTGATGATCTGGTTTATCTTTCACTCTTTGATCAGTATCAAGTACAAGGAACTTTCTCTTATCTTGAGAAGGCACATAGGATGCAGCTTCAACTGGCCTGTGTGTGCTTAAGTAAGCTGTCAACTTATTTAGTGATAACACAGACTTTCTTGGCAGTGAGTACGTGAAGACAGCAGTTCGCAGTGACAACAACGATAATGGCCACACACTGTTATGTCTGGAATATGAAAAAACAATTACTGTATATATCAGTTTGACCTGTCAGTTAACCCGTACCATGCTAGCAACGTAGATCTACGTCCCCTTAAAAAATGCTGGTGATGCAGATCTACGTCCTGCAGCACTGAGAAGTCATTGCAAGCAACCAAAGTAAAGTGAAAAGTAATATTGTATCTCGCTAACTTCAAACATTTCTCCACTATGCTTACAAAACTGATTTAGGATCTCTGCTCTGTCTGTAACCTTGAAGATTTCAGAGGTCAAGTGGCACCAACCTGACTCGATTCAACCTACTTTCTGGCTTTGAAGATTACTTATATTAGTGCCAAGGATCTTATGCAGTTGTATTAAGCTCATTTACCCACAAAAAAATCCAAAATTGCTTCACAAGCTCACAGATGCTCTGGTCTCTCAGTACCTTGAAGGTTTCAGAGGTAGAATGGCACCAACCTGACTCGATTCATTCAACTTTCTGCCTCTGGCAATTACTTTTATTAGTGCCACTGATCTTATACTGATGTATTAAGCCCATTTAGCCAGAAAAAATATCCAAATCAGCTCACAAGCTCACAGCCACTCTGCTCTCTCAGTAACCTCGAAGATTTCAGAGGTAGAGTGGCACCAACCTGACTCAATTCAACCAACTATCTGGCATTAGTGATTACTTTTATTAGTGCCAGGGATCATATATTGATGTATGAAGCCCATTTAGCCAGAAAAAAGAAAATTCAAAATCGGCCGGTGTAGAGGGGCATCAGTCTTTTTTTTTTCCCAGCACGGTTCGGGTTAAAGAATACTGGTACTATACAAAGTATAAAGATTTATAACTTCACAAACCACAATACTGGGACAAAGTGTAGGAGAGCACCCTATAACAAATTACGAAAATTTTACAACTGGGATCTGGATTCACAAATGTGTGAATTCACTTATGACACCCATATTCCACAGAATTAACTCTCATGAAACTAAGAACACTAAGGATAGGTTCGTTGACACTATCAGTAGCATCCTACTGGGGGCAACAGGTTGACTTGAACCCAAAATGTATGTCTACAGGTCATTGTGGTTAGGTTAGGTTAAATTAAGTTTGGTTATGTTAAATGTAGTTAGGTTAAGTTAGATTAACTAGACTCAGGTAAGGTCACCAAATATGAAATAACTGGTGACCAACAGACACTGGGGTCAAATCAACCTGAGCCAAATATGGCAGGCACTATCCTGCTGTGGTCAGTGTGTAAGTCTGATTAGGTTGTATAATTAAATGGTTCAAAACTATTCATTTCTGAAACTTTTTACAGTTTACTGAAAAAAAAAAAAATCATAAATTATATGCATGGGAGCTCTCCTACACTTTCACCCAATACATACAGTATACATAGCAGCTTATATATATTTTTTAAATAAACAGGTATATCATTAGTTAGCTTTGAAATTTACTTACAAAGAAATGGTGTAATCAGATGTTTAATAACCAGTTACTGTTCAAGATCTAAATTGTAGTAGCTACATCCCATATTACAATAAGTAACAGTTGTACAGTACATTAATGTACATTATGATATGCATTTACTCAAATATTTTACTCTGACATGCTATTATCCAAAGTAAATGAAGTAATCTCAATTCTGTTACGTACGAGAGAGCAGCATCACAAGAGAGGAAAGATGCCAGATCTACTGGGGTCAGCTTGCTCAGTACTGAGGTCCACTTGGGATTTATTTGCGACCACAAATCTTGAGTGAAGAAATCCTGTAGGAGGAAAAGATTAATTACACAAATATGTTTAAGGGAAACAAGCATCCACAATTTACTTTGTTCCCCACACCAGAGCCATCCAGTGCAGTGAACTGATGTGACCCCCGCAGTAAACAGCACCTCACCTCAGCGAGGCACAGGGAAATGTGGAGGTTTGGTTCCCGGATGGATGTCGTGGTTGTGTCTCTCCACCCAGTTAACAGGGGCAACAGAACAGGCTCCATAATACCCCGATATCTGGGTATACATATATTGTTACTCTACCAGCCAGTTCTGTAAATGGTTTCCTGGGTTATAGGAAACCATTAGGCTTGTCACTAAAAGGGGAGCCACTTGATATGGAAAGAAGAGCAATAAAAAGTGACATAAAGGATGGGAGAAACAGGGAAAGAGGGGAGTGGACACAGAAAAGAATGATAAAGGTAAAGGAAGAAGGCAGCACAGCATCAACTGTGCAGATAATGGCCTCCATTGCCTAGGTAAAAATTAACAGCAATATGTACGCAGCAAGAGGCATGTGATATCCTAAGTATAACCACTGTGAGATCTGACATACTGTACTGTATGGTACATATCCAGGTCCACAAGATTTTAAGGTCTAAATCAAAGACACCCTAAAGGGTGTCCACAATGTCCTGTTACTCCTAGATAAATTACAGTATTTTTACAGTATAATTATACAGTGCAGTACAATTTTTAATAACCATAAGAACATTATAATACACATAAATAATGACAACAGTCTCAACTGTCCTATGGATCAACTACAACGAACACTTTCATTTTTATAACAGAGTACTGTAGTTCACCAGTGGCTAAGCAGACTTGGCAACTACCCTGTACATTACATAACACGGAATAGGCTCGGTTTGATTATGTCAGGGGCGCGTCTTTCCCATTCTTGTCAAAAGTCTTGTTTGTTAGGATGTTCAAAATTATGTCAGTCACAAGATGTTGTCTGTAACATTTCACTCATGAGCAGAATGACCAATTTGAGAGCTTTGAGTTATATTCTTGACATCAAGTTCACTGTAAGCTACATGGGTGAGGTAAGTAACTCTATCTTAAACAGCATTTGTGATAAGTGGGTGCATAAGAGACAGAGTGGTATTAGAGGAAGACTGAGAGATAATGCTGATTTCATGTGTGAAGTGTGAAAGGACTGATCTTGTTGGTGAGGCTCTTGAGTGTGTGGAAGAGTTTTGTCATTTGGGGAATGCATTATGTGCTGGAGGTGGGGCTGGAGTAAGTTCTGTTGATAGGGTAAGAAGTGGAAGGAGGAAGTTCAGGGAACTGTTGCCTCTCCTGACAATGAGAGGGCTCTCTCTCCATGCTAAGAGATCTTTGTATGTGGCACGTGTTATGAGTGTAATACTGTATGAGAGTGAGATCTGGGCAGTAATGGAGAAGGATACTTGAAGGCTTAAATGTACACAAATGACAATGATCGGAGAGATTCACAGTGCATCCTAGAATGCAAGGCCTGGGGGGCTAGGATTATGATAGAGAGCTGAGAGGTGAGATGGGACTGAAGTGTATTGGAGCTGTGATGAGGAGGGGCAGATTGAAATGGTCTGGTGCAGAAAGTGAGAAGTGTGAATGGCAAAGGTAGGGTTGTGAGAGGAAGACTGAAAAAGACCTGGGATAACGTCACAGGGATAAGAAACTGAATAATAGGGAGGCTGCCAGAGATCAAGCAGCATAGAGAGCTGCCAACAGGTGACCCAGGCCGATGCATGCATGTATTTTGGTGCCTACTATACGATGACAAGGTAAAGCACCATACAGGATACATGTACTGCTGCATGCCTGAGTAACAAGTACAAAAAGGAGAATGTTTGTAGTACAGTAATCAGCTATCCATCAACTACAGGTACAGTAGAGAAGCTGTCAGATCAACCTGGACTGTTTGTTGCAACAAATATTTAACTAAGAGAAAGGGAAACACCTTAGGACTAGTCACGTGGACAGATATAATCTAAGAGTAACAATGGAAGGTATGGAATGGATAAGACTAGGGCCAAAGGATCATGTTAACTGGATGAACTATGTATGGAGGAGTATGTGACAAAGGATTTGCACCTCTTTTTAAAATTTACAGCTGATGGACTGATTACAGCAATCCTTTGGTCACTGTACATAACTGGAACTGTGCTTAAAACATGACAACGAAATCGCATGACAGAAAAACCACAGGACCTACGGAATTTATCCTAAATGGAACTGGACACCCCACTTGAAAACCCAAAAATTTCCTTTTACAGCAATTTAGATGCACTACATATATAGCTTACATACTGCTGTGGTAAGCATCAGAAACACAATGAGGAATGGTGAACAGAAATGACGAAAAGGGCACAATAAGGAAGAAACCTGTACCACGTAGTGACCTGAGATGAGCCTGAGGTTAGGGGTTTTGAGGCTATGGGGTAGAGAGTTAGTGGTCTCCACCACCTGGGATCATCTCCTGGAGTAAGGTGTCATCTTTGAATCCCTCAAAATCATCAGAAGCCACAGATTTTGTACTATCACTGTCGGTACAAACCAGCTCGGGTGAGTAATAACAAAGTTTTTTAGCCAAAGAAGTGCAACAACAGCTGGCATGTAGATTTACCTAGCAGTGATAACAGAAGCCATTATAACCAATAGGGTGATGACCAAGGGATCACTATACTATTCAAAAACAATGCCAAACAGCAACAGCAATATGTACAAAAGGCAGACCTGGATGTCCATGAAGCAGTTGGAGAAAGCAGATATAAAAGGTTAATCCAAAATGTCACAAGAACCTCGGTAAGTACACTGTGAAAAGACACTCTGAAGGCAATAACAGAACTATGAGCAAAAACACTATCAAGTACAGCATTCTAGAGGTTTACACATCATAAGGAGAAGAACCGAGAGCTACAGTCAACAGAACTATGCGTATGTGCAGGATTGTAACTTTGGGCATGAGTATGTACAATAAATACCAAAATGAATATATGTGGTAATACTACTCTCAGAAAGAAAAAATTTCCCAACACTTTATTAGATCAGCACAGACTATATGACCCTGAATAGAGCAGAGATCACCTTCTTTCAAACAAGGCCTGTGCGACTTACCTGATACTGTCGATGCGTCTAGTTCTTGATCTCTGGCCAGATTCTAGGAGTCTTAAATTGCCAGAGAATACTCAGTGTTCCACAAGCATGGTCCATACTCCAGTAATAGTCTAATATGGGATACGAAGGGGCACAACATAAAGTCCTCAGACCTATATACTGCACTCTTAAGTAGATTAGCAGACAACCCTGCAGCCTTGTTGACAAGAGACTTAGTGCACATGTGAAAATGAAGAGACATATCAACAGTAACCCCTAGATCTTTACTGGAGTTGACCATCTGACTGTACTGACTGTCAAGAGAATACTTAGCAAAAGGGCCATAACCTGCAGTGCAAAAGAGCCCCTGGTAAATCTAAGTGAAGCACATTTTTTTGTTAGGACAATGTGATGTCCCCTGAATCTGAGATGGAAGAGACAGAGCCTACATCACATTGACAACTGGGGAGATCAGCTGCTGTACGAGAAAGAGGTGGGCTGCAGACATGAAGATTAATCTTTAAATCATCAACAAATACTTTGCAACTGTTAACTATTGTTAAAGGTAAGTGGTTTATGTAAACAAGAAATAGCAGAGGGCCCAAAACCGATCCCTACGGAGCTCCACTCTTTACATGTCTGGAATTTCTACAAGCATCATAAACAGAGACAGACATAGTTCTGAAAAACAGCAAGTCCCTTAGCCACTGCAGGATTACACCTGAAACACCTAAACAAGAAAGTTTTTGTACTGTACAAGTATGAATTACCACATCAAAGGCTTTGGAGTTGTCAAACATAATTAGATCAATTAAATAACCAACACCAAGCCAAAGATTACACTGTTATAGGTAATCAGAAACTTGTCTTCGGTCGACCTCCTACTCCAGAAGCAAAACTGATCATGAGATACAAGGCTGATAGTTTGTAAATAACTGTATAGTCCATCCACCCCTATGCATTCTAGCATTTTGTAACACATTAAAATCATGCTTTTCAGCCTATAATTTAGAGGGATATATTGGGGGGAGGATGGGAAAGAGTGACCATAGATTCTTTCCATTTGCTTGGGAGATAACCTGATTTCGGGAATTTGTTAAAAAAAAAAAAAAATCATGTAAAGGGGTTGGAGAAGACCAGGGCAAAAATTAAGAAGCAGTGGGTGTAAACTACCTGATCCCTTGATGGAACTGGGTTCTAGTTCAGAAAGTTAAGGGAGATAACACTTACTGGTATGTCTATCTATCTATTGGCAGAAGCCTTAATCCCGTATGGGGTGGCCACAAACAAATTGCCTCCATGTCGCCCTGTCCCCCACCATTTCACTGCCCTGCTCCCAGCTCACACCCCCCTCTCTCATATACCTCTCCACTCCATCTCATCCTTGGCCTCCCCCACCCTCTCCCCCCCCTCCACCTCACTCACATACACTCTCCTCATCAGTCTCTCACTCTCCATCCTCTCCACATAGCCAGACTTTCTCCTCCAGTTCCACCTTAGACGATTCCGGTGCTGTTCCTCCATCACTTCCTCCCTCAGACTTCCTCATGACTGACATTAAAATTTCTTCAGCTGATGTATTTTCTGCCATCACTGGCCTCAATATTAACAAGGCATATGGGCCTGATGGAGTCCCTCCTGTTGTCCTCAAAAACTGTGCTTCTGTGCTTACACCCTGCCTCTGTCTCTCAACTTGTACCTTTCCTTCTTGCTGGAAGTTTACTCTCATTCAGCAAGTCCCAAAGAAGGGTGACCATTCCCAACCCTCTAACTATTGTCCAATTGCTTTAACATCCTGTGTCTCAAAAGTTTTCGAATCAGTTCTTAACAGAAAAATTTTAAAGCATCTTTCTTGTCACAACCTTCTTTCGGATCGTCAGTATGGGTTCTGTCAGGGACGCTCCACTGGCGATCTTCTCACCTACCTTTCAGAATCTTGGTCATCCTCCTTTCGGGACTTTGGCGAAAGCTTTGCCATTGCACTTGACATCTCAAAGGCTTTCGATCGAGTCTGGCATAAATCTTTGATTTCCAAACTGCCCTCTTACGGTTTCTATCCTATCTGTGCCTTCATCTCTAGCTTCCTTTCTGGTTGTTCTATAGCTGCTGTTGTAGACGGCCATCGTTCTTCTCCTAGACCTATTAACAGTGATGTTCCTCAGGGCTCTGTCCTATCACAAACTCTCTTCCTTTTATTCATCAATGACCTTCTAAGTTGTACTAACCCTATCCACTCATATACTGATGATTCCACCCTTCTGCTTTCCATTCGATTTCCGCAACATCCATCTCAGCAGTTACTTCAGCAAACAAGGGATGAGGCTATGGCACACCTAATGTCTGACTTGGCTCGTATCTCTGATTGGGGTAAAAATAATCTTGTTATTTTTAATGCATCAAAAACTCAGTTCTTACATGTATCAACGCGACAAAAGCTTCCTCAGGATTACCAACTAATGTTTAATAATGTCCAGCTCAGTCCTGCATCATCCTTGAACATGCTTGGGGTTTCATTCTCTCGGGATCTGTCTTGGAAAGAACATATTACATCTCTTGTGAAATCTGCTTCCAAGAGATTAGGTGTGCTAAGCCGACTCCGAAGTTTCTTTACCCCTGCACAGTTGTTGACCTTGTATACGGGTTTTATTCACCCGTATATGGAGTACAACTCTCATGTGTGGGGAGGCTCCCGACATGCAGCTCTTCTCAATAGGGTGGAGTCAAAGGCTTTTCGTCTCATTAACTCTCCTCCTCTTACTGGCTCCCTTCAACCTTTGTCTCTTCGCCGCACTTTTGCTTCTTTATCTCTCTTCTATTGCTACTTCAATGGTCACTGTTCCTCTGAACTGTCTGCTTGCATCCCTCCACCTCTACGACGGGCACGTAATACCCGTCTAGCAACAAACTCTCATCCCTTTACTGTCCAACTCTCTAATGCAAGAGTTAACCGCTACCCTCAGTCCTTCATTTATGCATCTGGTCAACTCTGGAACTGTCTTCCTCTGTCTGTATTCCCTACTTCCTACGATCTCCAGTCTTTCAAACGCAGTGTGTCCAGGCATCTTGAAATGAATGGATCTTGAATTTGGCTCTCTTTTGTATTGTTTTTACTTTTTCTTGGAAGGAACAGTATGCGGGCCCTGGCCTTTGGTTCCTTCTTCCTTGCATTAAAAAAAAAAAAAAATCTTAATGTGTTTCTCCTAATGCTTCCTATCACATCCACATCCACACCATAATGCTCCTTCACTTCCTCATTTGTCAGTCTGTCTCTCCATGTAACTCCACATGCTCCTCTCAAATAACTCATTTCCACTGCTCTCACTCTTGACTTCTGTCCCTCCAACAAGGTCCAAGCTTCACTTCCATATGTCAGAGTTGGTATCACAATACTGTCATGTAGTAGATTTTTCACTTCCATGCTCACTTCCCTGTTTCTTAACACTGCTCTCAAGGAACCAGCAACCTTTCTTCCCTGTTGTACCCTTTCAAGCACTTCACCATCTGAACTTCCATCCTTACTCATCACACTACCCAAGTACTTAAATGCACTCACATTTCCCATCCATCTCCTCCTCATTCAACTTCACTGTACATTCACTGACTTCACTTCTCTCAAAGACCATCACTTTACTCTTCCCTAAATTCACCTTTAGATTCAGTTTCTTACACATACTCCCAAACTCATCCACCAAGCCTTGAAGCTCCCCTTTGTCTTCACTTAACAAATAACAGTACTGGTAGTTTCCAAACACTGCCCTCTTTTGCTAGGGCCGCTCCAACATCGATATGTCTACTGATGAAAAATTCCATTCTGTGTCTGACAGGGAGCACGATTCGGTTCCCTGTCAACAAAATCAGAAGCAAAACTGTCTGCAAACAGCTCAGCCATGTCCTTGAAGCTCTCAGTTAGCAAGCCATCTGTCAACTGCAGTGGACCAACAGATATACTACCAGTTTTATACTAGCTATGTATATAATGGTGAAATAAAAAAAAATTCATACTCTTTGCAGGAGTTTTTGAAGAAATTTCTGAAGTGGGAATTAACCCTTTCGCGCACAGTAAGTATTATTAACCCTTTCGTGCACGGTACCACGATTTGCGTTACATGTGGTGTGGTGTGCCAAAGCACAGGACCACAAATCGCGTGAAAAAGTGAAAAAAATTAACCAAAAAATAAGTTTTCGGTCGATTTGCGTCAAATTTTGTAGCATTCTAGCAGCCACGTGTCTCTCCCGAGGTAAGACTTTGACAACACTGCAATGACTCCTATGTGCCTGTACGTAGTGATAGAATCTCAGTGCTCCACTAGCAGCCAGACAGCAGGGTCGTGCTGTGTTGTGTTGTCTCTTTAAATCCGCCATTTTCACCCTCCCACCTGAGGCTGAAGCCATTATTGAAATACAGTATTGTGATTGTACAGTGTTTTTGACTATACTGTGAAGTGATTGTGTCGACTGAACATAGATATATTGTTTGTAAAGCATTGGGGCCCGTTATCAGCCGTTAGGCCTAGAGTTTCCACTCACCCTGCCTGTAAAATGATGTATTTTACCCTTATAGTGAAGCCATTAATTATATCTGTGAAACATATAGTGCCTGGATTAGTGAAATAACTGACCTACCATAGCAGGCATTATGTTATGCCATAGAGATACATAGCCATATGCATCAGTTGCTAAGGGAACAGGCGGTCTCTTATGCCATACAGTAGGGAAGGGAATAACAGAAAAGGCTGGGATGGAATCATGTGATAGTGTTTTATATTGTATATGGTTCAGTGTGAAAGGTACGTATAAAACAATGCAGCGAGTGTTCACCGAGAAATATTGTGCGCATTGACTGACAGCGGAAAGTTACGTAATGATCAGAGACAAGAAAATACGCCACACAGCGACACATATATGACATTATATACGTACATCGTGCAGCAAATGTTTGTGGAGAAATCTATTGTGTGCATCGCATGTGTTAGGCAAACGTGGTGCAAGGAACAGAGAATATGCCACACACACACACACATACACACACATGCATACACACACACACAAACACACACACACACACACACACTCACGCACACACACACACAACTCACACCCTACCTAACTCATCTTCAATTCCTTCAAGTTCCTGCCAGCAGCTCAACACCTCTGGAACAAGTGAGTATCCATATTTTGTTGATTTGTACATTGACCTGTTTCTACATTTCAATATATTTTTCACAAATAAGTATTGTTTTTTACATATACACATATGAGATGGAAGAAAGTTCAGCTTTAGTATCAGTACCTAGCAAAAAGACTAGTGGAAATGTCGAGTTACTGAGAGCACTATCAAAGAGCTTATGATATTTCACGTGTATAATTTGATTAAATAAAAATAAAAATAATAATAATAATAATAATAATAATAATAATAAAACATAACGAGCGAAAATATGTAAGTATTCGTGAGGCAGGGAAATTGAG
>JAGKTI010000379.1:24269-43592 GCA_018397915.1 Birgus latro
ATATATATATATATATATATATATATATATATATATATACAGTAGGCGCGGAAAGTGTTGACGCCATCTTAAAAAAAGAAAACATTCTTGTGGTTAGCAAGGAGAAACAAATAAATTAACACTCACCATTGAATTTAGTATTTACTGGCATTCCCCTTCACCTTTATTATCTTCTTAAGGCGTCTGGGGAGACTGATGGCGTAGTTTTGCAGAACAGACGGACTAAAACTGCTCCATAGCTGCAGCCTCAAGTTTAGGCAAAGATGATGTGTCCATACTACGCAGCTGCCGCTTCATGTGCGCCCATAAATTCTCAATGGGATTGATATCTGGGCTGTTTCCGGGCCAATCTCGAATAAAGGGAACCTCACAGTCTGTTAGCCACTGTTTCACTGACTTTGCAACATGTGCAGGGGCAGAATCTTGCATAAATACTCTTGCCTTGGTTTTATCAAAAGAGTCACTTAAAACATCACATAAGAGCTCCAAATAATTGTTCTGGTTCACTTTTTCATTTGCAGGTAGAATTACCAACCTACCAACACCATAATATGTAAAGCAGCCCCAAGCCATGAGTGAGGCTGGGTATTTAACAAACTTGGAAGTGTACTTAGGATCCAGGGGGTCACTGCCTGGTTTGCGGTACACTCGTGATGAAGGGGTACCAGTGACAGTAAATGTTGACTCATCACTCCAAAGCACAGTTTTCCATTGCTCCTCACTCCAGGCAAGATATTTCTTACAAAAATTTACTCTCTTTTTCTTCTGAAGTGCAGTTAGCAGTGGTTTTTTACGAGCACAAAAACTCCTGTAGCCCAGATCGTCATGCAACAGCTGCTGCACACTTCTGACAGACACATCTGCCAGCAACTGTGGGTTCTTTTCTTTTAAATCCCGTGCTGTTAGCCTTGGATCCTTGCTAACTTGCCTTGAGATCAGCTGACGGGTCCTGAAGGTTGTCTTACGAGGTCTCCCAGGCTTGGGAAGTGGAGTGGGAGGAATGGCCTCCCCACTGTCCTTGAACCGCTTCACCAGTCTCTGCACTGTCCTCAGTCTAACACCATCTGATTTGCAATAAATGGGAGTTTGTGGCCAGCTTTGTATAAAGTAATCACTTCCACACGTTTGTCCTTGCTTGTGGTTACTTTAGGCATGATGAGAATGTGGTAGGTAACCAAATAACTGTGTTATTTGAGTCAAAACATGCCCTCGTGGTGTATCACACACAGAGACAATCCTCCTCCTGTGGCTGCCCAAACATTACTGAGCCTGCTCCTGTGGTGCCAAACCTATCAAGCAGGGTTGCCAGCTCCCGTTGAAAAAGCGTCAGCTCATTTCGCATCACAGGGGAGGGTAGTATTGACCCTACTTCACTTAACGCGAAGAAGAATGAGGGTCGGCAAAAAAACGTCAATACTTTCCGCGCCTACTGTATCTCTCCCTCATACTTCAGCATTTCACCACACAATTCATCAATTTCTGGGGCTTTCCCCATTTTAACTTTCATCATTGCCTCCACAACTTCCATCCTACTGAGTTCTTCCTCTCTTCTCAAATCCCTCCTTCTCCCAGCCATTCCCCAGCCACTTATACTTGCATTACTCTCATTCCCTATGTTCAACAATTCATTAAAGTGTTCTCTCCATCTGTTCACTTTTTCTCCCTTCTCCACTAGTAATCTATCATTTTTATCTTTCACTCCCCATCTAACTTCTTTGGCACCCTGCCTAACTCTCTTTATCTCTTTCCAGAATATTTTCTTACATTCAGTCCACTATGCACTCAAATTCCTTCCAAATTTCTCATCCACTCTCTTCTTACTGTATTCTCTCTTACTAATCTTTTCACCTCTCTCCTCCTCTCCTTTTCAACTCTCTCTTCCATCTTTCAACTTCGTCAATGCCCCTGTTCCTCTTCCACTCACTATATGCTTTTTTCTTTTGTGCTGCAGCCTCTCTCACCTCTTCAGTTCACCATGCTGTTCCCTGAACCCCCCCTCGTCTTCTCTTCACCCCACACACCACCTCACATGCTACACAGATTTCTTCCATGAATATCTCGCACACACCTTTCACAAATACTGTCACTATTAGAAGAGGGATGATATACAATACTTGTATATGAATTTAGGGACACCAAATGATTTATGTGAACATCTGAACAGTTAACACAAATAAAGTCAGTGCTGGACTGTCCTTCACACAGAGACAGACATCATGTTTACCAGTGTGTGCCATACCAGTTGTGTAAGCATGCACAACAGGATGATTCCCATGTATAGTCTATCTATCTATCTATGGCCAGATGCCCTAATTCCATATGGGGTGACCACAAACAAATCACCTCCATGTTGCCCTGTCTCCTGCCATTTCATTGCCCTCCCTCCAACTTATAACCCCATCTCCCATACACCTCTATGCTCCATCCTTCCATCTCATCCCTGGTCTCCCCCTCCCTCAAATACTTTTTGTTTTGTTTCATTTTTGAAGGCTCCAACACGCTTGCAGGTGTTGGTTTGGTCACCTAATGGCCGTTCTCCATGCTGCTCAATCTCTGGCAGTCTTCCCTACTCAGCCCCTTATCCCTGACGTCACACTCAATGACCACATTCCAGGTCTTTCTCGGTGTACCTCTCACAACTATACCCCTAACTTTAACACTTCTCACTTTCTGCACCCAATTATCATCCCCCATCCTCTCCACATGCCCAAACCATCTCAGCGTACCTCTCCTCATCACAACACCAATACACTCTAGTCCCATCCTACCTCTCAACTCTTCCATCAAAAACCTAGCCCCCCCAGGCTTCACACTCGAGGACGCATTTCACATCCACCTAATCATTGTCATTTCTGTACATCTGAGCCTGTGAGTATCCTTCTCCTTTACTGCCTAGGTCTCACTACCATACAGCATAACACTCCTAGCACATGCTGCATACAAGGATCCCTTAGCACAGAGGGAGAGCCCTCTCAATGCCAAGAGAAGCAACAGCTCCCTGAACTTCTAACCATTGTCACTCTAGCCACAGAGCTAGCTTCAGCCCCACCTCTAGCACATAACATGTCTCCCAAATAACAAAACTCTTCCACTCACTGAAGAGACTCCACCCACCCATCCATCATCCAATCCTACGTTGCCCCATAAGAAGCGTAGAAGCCTGGGGCTAGGCAAGTTGGTCCTGACATTTAAGATGAGACTGACCAGCCTCATTCATCCCTGAGTGGCATTACATGAGCAATAAACCCCAACCACCCCTCGGATAAAAACCTGCACTGGCTCAATCCGATTGGAGCGCCGTAATTACCCACTAAACCACCAGGCGCCAAAATTTGGTTACATGGTACCACCCAGCGTAGTAAACGGTTTCCTGGTGTACAGGAAACCATTTGGTTTGTCTCTCAGTGAAGAGTCACCCACAGGCAGAAGGAAGAGGAAAGAATGAAGGAAAGAAAGACAGAAAAGGGAGTGTAATGTCATCTGAAGGAAGACGGACAAGGAAAGAACAAAGGAAAGAAAGACAGAAGAGAATGGGAGGAAAGAAAGATGGAGGAGAGGAAAGGGCAGAAACCCGAGAGCAGCACTATATCAGGTGAGTGGATGGCGAGCCACCTGCAAAAAAAAAAAAAATCCTTTCACACATGACAATCTCCACCTACTCTCCACGACACACTGCACACATGAAATCAGCATTATCTTACAGCCTAACTCTAATACCACTACATCTCTTAAGTACCCACTCACCAAAAACACTGCACAAGATGGAATTACTTCCAATCCCTTGTGGCAAAATTACACATTGCCACTCTCCCTCTTTTTTGACAGTACTGCCACCAGCCCTAAATACTATCACTTTCGTATTATCTGCATTTATTCTTCAGCCTTTGTGCCCCATACCATCTCTCCACTTCCTAAATCTTTCCTCTGCCTCCCTTTCATTCTCTGCTATCAACACCAGATCATCAGCACACAACATCTCCCACTGGAGTCCATTTCTGCATTCACATGAAAGGGCTTCAAGTACCATGATAAACAACAAGGGGCTGAAGAATGACCCCCGATGCACACCAATATTCACGGAAAACTCATCACTCAAATCTCCATTCACCCCTTACCTGGGTGCGTGCACCCACTTACATAGCCATAACCACCCCGACCAGTCACTCCTCGATTCCAAGTTTTCTCATTGGTCACTTCACCACCTCCCTAGGGACTCTGTCAAAGGCCTTCTCCAGTTCAACAAAAACAAAGTACAGTTCCCTTTTCTTTCCTACATATTTTTCCTGATACTGTCGAACAATGATTATGGCATTAGTGGTCCCTCTGCCTGGCATAAAGCCAAACTGCATGTCATCAATATTCACTCTTTCTCTATTTGCATCTTCTAGAACTCTCTCCATTACCTTCACTACCTGGTCAAAAGCTTAATGCCTCAATAATTTCCTCTTTCCAAGGGAACACCCTTCACCTTGTACACATTTACAATTACACAAGCACAGATCACCGACAGAGGTGCAGCTCCGAGCTGATTGTGGGGAAATAACGCTAAAACGGCGGTGAAAAAGAGGCCAGCCTATTGTGATTATGTGATCTGAATGCATGAGTGATGGTCCCATCCGATAATAGTGGGAAAAAATGGAGGATTCGGTCAAATAAGAGCACAAGACACAGTAGAAGTTTAAAATTTTCGTACAGGTGTACAATGGCAGAAGGAGAGAGTCCTTGGTTTACATCCAGTGCAAGTGAATTTGCGAGATTCTCCAATAAAGACCGGAGTGGACGGAGTACAGTATTAAACTGAATCAAACAAGAGTGGCAGGTGTTGAAAAAACAGCTGAGAGGAATGCCCAGGAATTAAAAACAATATGGTCAGTAATTAGAGTTCCAGGAATGAATGAACACTAAAACAAGAGAAAGAGATTAAGGAACTGAAAAATGAGGTGGAGAGCATCTGTTCACATAGTGCAGAGCAAGGGAGAGAAATATCAAAATTAACTGAGTAATGATTCAGCCTCAAATGAAACAGAACAGCTTAAATGAGAAAATAAGAGGTTGGAGAAAGAAAGGAATGGGATGAAAAGCAAACTTGAAGAGTATGAATCAAAAACAAAGATGCAAGATGAACAAATTAAGGAAATAATAGATGAGCATAAGGCATGGATGAAAATTCAGGAAGAGGGGAAAATAAATCTGAAAGAGATTACAGAACAACAGATGAAAGAAAACCAAGAAACAGTAGAGAAGGAGGGGGTTAGGTATTAAAAAGTAAAGAATCACTTGTCAGAAATGCAGCAAAGAAAAAATGTGTGTTTATCTCAGGTTTGAAAGAAAAACCTATGTCAGTGAGGTTAGAAAGAGAAAGGAAAGACCTGCGAAGGGCAAAGGAAATAGTGCCAATAATTATGGAAGGAAATGAAAATGCCCAAGAGGAAATCAAAGAAGTGTTTAGGATGGGAAAATATGTGGAGGGAGGGGCAAGGCTGCTAAAAGTAAAATTTCATTCTCAGGTCATGGTAAATGAAATAATCAACAAGGCTTGGAAATTAGCAGATAAGGAGGGATTCAAAAACATCTGAATAAGGACAGCTGCCAAGGAGGAAGAAAGCGCTAAAATAAAGGAATTAGTTCAGGAAGCCAAGGAAAAAAAGACCAGAGAATGGAGAAGACAGAGTTCTATTGAAGAGTTATGGATTAAAAATTGAGGAAGTGATACCAAAGGAGAGAGGCAGAGAGAAGGACACAACAAAAAATAATGCAAAAAGATCAAAAGTGGCATATGCTAATGTAGACAGTTTAATCTCAGCAAGGCTGGAAACAGACAATTTCTTGAGGGTAAATGAGCCATACATTACGTGCTTTGTGAGACCAAGCTAAGTGAGAATGCTGAAATTCAAATGAGAGATGGGAAATACAAAATATGGAGAAGAGATAGAAAAGAAGAAATGGGAGGAGTGATGACAACTGTCAAAAACAGCCTAAATGTGGATAGTGTGGAACTGGGAGAAGGTATGGCTGAAGTGATACACATGGTAATAGAAACTGGAGGGAAAGGCAAGAGAGACACTGCAGAAGCATATATCGCCCCCAAATGAGGAGGAATATCAGGACATAGTTATATATCTTTAAAAAGTGTTTGAGAAAAGCAACAACATAATCCTGATGGATGACTTTATTTGTAAAGAGATAAACTGGGAGGAGTGGGACTCGGGAAGTAGTGAAGATTCATGGGGAAGTATACTGTTAAATATAGCAATGGATAATGTAATGACCCAGTGGTTCACAGATGAGACAAGATTTAGAGGTGATGACACACCAGCAAGACTAGCTTTAATTATAAGCAAAAACCTGATGCAACTGAATATCTGAAATATCTGTGTCCTATAGTAAAAAGTGATCATGTAGTGATAGTGTTCAAAACCAAAGAAGGAAATGGGGAGACAAGCGATGAGCTATACAGGCATGGAAGATACAACTTTGGCAAAGCAAACTTTTCAGGATGGAGAAAATTTTCGAAGAAGCGGACTGGCGAGAATTCAAGGAAACAAGAGAGAAACAAAATAAGTGGGATATCTTTCTAGACTTCTAAAATTTGGGTGTGGAAAAGTATGTGCCAAAAGTTAGTGGAAAAGAGAACTGGAGAAATGACTGGTTCAACAAAAGGTGTATGACAGCATAAAAAGAAAGGGCTAAGGTGCAGAACAAACGGAGAAAGAGGTAATGATAGAACAAAGGAAGAATTTAAAGAACTAGAAATAAATATACAGTAAGACCTCACTATAACGGACTAATTGGGGCCCAAGCCAGTCCGAAAAATGTGAAAATCCGATAAAAGCGACATCCGGACTTACCTGTGCTAATCCGGACTTTTTCCAATGTATCAGACATTAGTCCGGATTGCATCAGTGGTTTTCACCACCATTGCAGTACTGTACTGTGTTATACCTTCACTACATTAATCAAATGGCATAATAACACTGTACTGTGCACTGAAAAACATGTCTTTTACTTGTCTTATTGTGGTGAACATAGCTGAAGTGGTCATGCAGTCCGGACTGCTTTCTGGCTTTATCGGACGTTTTCCGGACCAGGACTGACCAAACGTTGACGAAAAAGGACCGGACAAAGGACGTGGTAAAGACTGAAACGTGGAATGTTAGGGGTATGAATGATGAGGTGAAAGAGAGAGAGATTGTACAGGTGCCTGAGAGGGCAAAAGTGGATATATGAGAAATAACTGAAACTAAATGGCGAGGTGAGAGTGTGAGAGAATGGGAATATGGATGGGGTATATGCACGGGAGTGGGTGAGAATGAGAGGGCGAAAGAGGGAGTGTGTATTGCTGTGAGCAACAGGTGGAAGGAGAATGTAAGAGAGTATGGATCAGTTGGGTCAAGGATTGTGTGGGTAAGAGTGAAAGTTGGACTACAAATGTGGTCAATTGTGTGCGTGTATGTGCCAACGCAAGATCGTGTAAGTAGAGTGAGAGAAGAGTTTTGGACAAATGTGGAAGCCTGCTTGGAAAAGTTTGAAAGGAATGAGAGACTGTTTCTGATTGGAGATATGAATGGAAAAGTAGGGAATGAGAAGGTGGATGGAGTGGTTGGTGAGTGGGGTGTGCCTGCAGAGATGGATGAGAATGGCAGTGCTTTAATGGACATTTGTGCTGGGAGGGGGTTGGTGGTAGCTAATACCCTCTTCAGGCACAAAATGATCCATAGGTATACATGGCGAGTGGTGAGAAGAGAGGACGGTGGAATGAATGAACGGAAGGCAATGATTGACTGTGTGTGTGGATGAAAGGATGAGATGTGTAATGGATGCAAGAATATACAGAGGTTGGGGGAGTGGACTTTCTACCAGAATCAGAATCCAAACAAAATGGAGGAAGAGAAGAAGGGAAGGACAGGAGGAATTATTTGTTACAAGGAGGGTAGAAAAGTTACAAGAGGATGGAATAAAGGCTCAATATAAAAGGGAAGTGGAGGAGCGATTGGGTAAATATAGATTGGAGCAGATGGGGGACGTGGAAAGTGTGTGCAAGGTATTCACTGAAGAAGTCTGTGCAGCATGTGAGGTGGTATGTGGGGTGAAGAGAAGATGAAAGGGGGTTCAGGGAACAGCATGGTGGACTGAAGAGGTGAGAGAGGCTGTGGCACAAAAGAAGAAAGCATATAATGAGTGGATGAGGAACAGGGGCGTCGAAGAAGTTGAGAGACGGACGAGAGAGTTATATGTAGTGAGGAGGAGAGAGGTGAAAAGATTAGTAAGAGAGAGTAAGAAGAGAGAGGATGAGGAATTTGGAAGGAATTTGAGTGCAAAGTGGAGGGAATGTAAGAAAATGTTCTGGAAGGAGGTAAAGAGAGCTAGACAGGGTGCCAACGAAGTCAGTGGGGGTGTGAAAGATAAAAATGGTAGATTACTAGTGGAAAAGGGAGAAAAAGTAAACAGATGGAGAGACCACTTTAATGAACTGTTGAACATAGAGAATGAAAGTAATGCAAGTATAAGTGGCTGGGGAATGGCAGGGAGAAGGAGGGTTGTGAGAAGAGAGGAAGAAATCACCAGGATGGAAGTGGTGGAAGCAATGAAGAAAGTTAAAATGGGGAAAGCCCCAGGAATTGATAGAGTGTGTGGTGAAATGCTGAAACATGGGGGAGAGATAGTAACAGAATGGATGTGGAAGGTGTGCAGATTGGCTTGGGAGGAGGGTAGAGTCCCAGAGGATTGGAAGTCAGGTATAATTATTCCTCTGTACAAAGGAAAAGGGGAAAAAGCAGTGTGTGGTAACCACAGGGGCATTTGCCTTCTCAGTGTAATAGGAAAAGTATATGGTAGGATACTTATTGACAGAGTTAGGGAAATTAGAGGAATTAGTTGGAGAAGAACAGGGAGGTTTTTAGGAAGGGAAGAGGTTGTGTAGACCAGATATTCATTCTAAGATCCTCTGTGGAAAAGTTTCTAGAAAAGGGCAAGAAGTTGTATGCAGCCTTCATGGATCTGGAGAAAGCATATGACAGGGTGGATAGACAAGGTTTGTGGAAGGTATTAAGAATATATGGAGTGGATGGGAAGTTGTTGAAGGCAGTGAAGAGTATGTATGAGGGTGCTAAGGCTGCAGTGCGTGTGGATGGCAAACTGAGTGAATCTTTCCATTTGAAGGTTGGATTGAAACAAGGATGTGTCATGTCTCCATGGTTGTTCAATCTGTACATGGATGGGGTTATAAAAGAGATGCAAGGTCGGGCAGTGGATGTTCGGGCGGCCCTAGTGAAAGAGGGCAGTGTGTGGAAACTCCCTGTACTGTTGTTTGCAGATGATACTGTGTTGTTGAGCGAGGACGAAGGGGAGCTGCAAAGCTTGGTAGATGAGTTTGGGAGAGTGTGTAAGAAACGGAATCTAAAGGTGAATGTAGGGAAGAGTAAAGTGATGGTCTTCGAGAGAAGTGAGATTGGATGGGAAGGATATGGAGAATGTGAGTGAATTTAAGTACTTGGGCAGTGTGATGAGTAAGGATGGTAGTCTGGAGGGTGAAGTGCTCGAAAGGGTGCAGCAGGGAAGGATGGTTGCTGGTTCGTTGAAAGCAGTGATAAGAAACAGGGAGGTGAGCATGGAAGTGAAAAAGTTGTTACATGACAGTATTGTGATACCAACTCTAACATATGGAAGTGAAGCTTGGACCCTGTTGGAAGGACAGAGGTCAAGAGTGACAGCAGTGGAAATGAGTTATTTGAGAGGAGCATGTGGAGTCACATGGAGAGGCAAACTAACAAATGAGGAAGTGAAGGAGCATTGTGGTGTGGTTGAGGACGTGATGGGAAGCGTTAGGAGAAACTCGTTAAGGTGGTTTGGGCATGTGGAGAGGATGGAGAGTGAAAAATTGACGAGGAGAGTGTATGTGAGTGAGGTGGAGGGGGCAAGAGGGAGAGGGAGGCCGAGGATGAGATGGAGGGATGGAGTGGAGAGGTATATGAGAGAGGGGTGTGTAAGTTGGGAGCGTGGTAGTGAAATGGCAGGGGACAGAGTGACATGGAGGCGATTTGTTTGTGGCCACCCCGTGCGGGATTGAGGCGTCTGGCAATAGATAGATAGAGAATTGATAGTCCGGTGGCTCCTCGAGTCCGGTAAAAGCGAATTCCGGTCTATTGAAGTCTGTTATATCGAGGTTTTACTGTACTGTACAGTCAGTGTTCACATAACACGCGATCCTAGTGTGAAATTCACATACACGATATGAAAATGATAGACGTTACGTGGGAGGAGGTAGATGCCCATGTGTTTGAGAACCATACCACGTGGCAACAATAGACATAATGCGGCCATAGACCCCAAATTATGGTTCAAACAGTCATAGCGTGGCAAATTAGGGTCATAACACAGTGGAAACAGACATAACGCGGCCAGTGACAGTCATGGTGCGGGTTGCATCTGCCTATGACGTATGACTGTCACGTATCTGTGCAGGGTGTCATCACGGTCCACTGAGCATTCTTGCCCCAGTTCAGCCTACCCTCTCTCCATGCTCTAGATGCACACGTGCTGTGTGATCTTTGCCCTTTTTTTTTTGGACATGGAACCCATTCTCCACCTCCCCCCCAGCATGCCCACAACCTCTTACATTCAAGGCAGGGAATCCTGTAGTGTTTGCATGTAATGAAGTCTTTCCTAGGTAGGTAAATATCCTGGAAAAAAAAAAAAACTGAAAATTGCCCTAAAAGGTGAACTTGGGGCAGGCCTGGATACCATAAAACCCTTTAACATGCAAATATATGGCCATATAGTGCACAATTCTCATAAAGCGGGACCTTCAGGGTACAATATTCGCGCGTTATGTTAGCACTCACTGTACAAGAATACGTAGAGAGGAAGAAAGAAACTCTGAAAAAGGTATAACTGACAAATGTAAGGATGAACCTAAATTGTTCTACAGGTCTATTAATGGCAAACTGAAACAAAAGGAAGAAATCAATAAGCTGAAAGCAGAAGTAAATGTCTATAAAGATGCAGTTATGCAAGCTGAAATAATGAACAAATGTTTCTAATCAGTCTTCACAAGAGAAAGTGATTTTGTGGAGGTGGAGGGAGTGACAAGAAATGTAGTGTTAAAAGGGGTAGAAATGGAAGTGCAAGAAGTTTACAAATTACTGGAAACTCAAGATGTGAGGAAGGCCCCAGGACCAGATAGGATCTCTAACCAGATAATAAAAGAATGCAGAGAACAACTGGCAGTTAAGATTCACGGTTTATTTGTGTGTTCTCTGGAGGAAAGGAAAGTGCCTCAGGAATGGAAGAGGGCCAGTGAAGTACCAACTTATAAGGGAGGGAACAAGGAAGAACCCCTGAATTACAGACCAGTGTCCCTGCCCATCTTGGCTGCAAAATTGCAAAAAAGAATCCTGAAAGACAGATGGATAAAATATCTGGAGGAGATGGACATTTTGGCAGAAAGACAGTTTGGATTCAGATGTGGAAGGTCGTGTGTTTCCAGCTTGCTGAGCTTCTACTCTAGGGTAATTGCCATGCTACAAGAGGGAGGTGGGTGGATTGTGTGTACAGTATTTAGATCTGCAGAAAGTCTTTGATAAGGTACCTCATAAGCGACTAATGTGGAAATTGGAACACATGGAAGGACTGAAGGGGAACCTCTTGAAGTGGATGATAGACTTCTTGAAGTACAGACAATTGAGGACAGTAATAAAGGACAGGATATATGAATGGAGGGAAGTAACAAGTGGAGTCCCACAGAGCTCAGTATTAGCACCCGTAATGTTCCTGATTTACGTAAACGATATGGTAGATGAAATGAACAGTGCTGATGATGCAAAGATCATAAGGAGAGCAGAAGCTGAAGAAGACTGTATAATGCTGCAGGAGGACCTGGGTAGGATTCATGATTGGAGCTGGATGTGGAAAATGAAATTCAATGCAAAAAATATATAAAACATTCGAAAAGTGTAAAAGTACCAAGAGACTAACAAGCAATTATTTGATGGGTAATGAACCAATTACAAAAGCAAGAGAAGAGAAGGACTTGGGAGTGCTGGTCCAGGATAATTTGTCATCTGAAAAACAAACAAACAAGATAGTTAGAGAGATGTATAATCTCTTGACTAACATGAGAGTATCACTTCATTACTGGATGAGGAGATGATGAAAAAACTGATAGTGGCCATCATTTGCACCAGGTTGGAATATACGGCAGTAGTGTGGTCCCCACATTAAAAAATGTAAAGAAGATCGAGAGAATAAAAAGAACAGCAACCAAGATGGCCCCTAGCCTGGCAGATCTGTCGTACAGAGAAAGACTGGAAAAGCTAGCTCTGCTTTCCTTAGAAGAAAAGAGAGAGAGGGGCAACATGACTGAAGTGTTCAGGGCCATGATGGGGGCAGAAAAAATTGACAGAGAAGATCTGTTTGTATGGGATGGGATAGTAAAAAGAGGACACATAATGAAACTGAAAAAGCCAAGGTGCTTGAAAGATCAAGAAATATAGTTTTCCATATAGATGCACTGACCTGTGGAACAGCCTGGACAAAGAGATCGTCCAGTCTAATAACTTAAACGAGTTCAATGCAAAATTTGACTTATTGAGGAATGGAGACGGGACCCCAAGAGAGTAGCTTATTTCCTGTAAATCACAACTAGGTAATACACTCATCAGCCAATCATCTGGGACAACACACTCATAGAATCATATTTATCAAATCAGCAACTAATCCCACTCATATACCTCCTGAGGCTTTCAGCACTTCAGCAGTCAACCCAGACACACCTGCTGCCTTCCCCACTTGCATCCTGCCTATTGTCCTGCTCACAGTAGCAGCATTAATCAAAGGCCACGGGCCAAACATTGCATCTGCTGGCTCCAAAACTTCCATGTTCGAGTCAAACTCCTCATTCAACAACCAGTTGAAATGCTCACTCCAGGCATCTTCGATATCCCCGCTGTTCACCACTACTTTTCCTCCATCGTTTTTCACACACTGCTTGCCCATGATATCCCTGTTTTCCCTCTTCATCTGACTTACCACCTTAAGTATCATATTCTTCCTTTCCACACTATTTGGCTTATCAAGTAAAAGTCTCTGAGACAGAGATTTTGCCCTGTAAACCTCATTTCTAGCCCTAAATTTGGCAGCCAAGAATTCCTCTTTATCACCCCTTTTCCATTTCCAGAAAAGCCTTCTTTTCCCTTTAACTGCAGCTTCTACATCCTCATCCCACCATTAAGCTACTTTACATCTCAGGGGTCCCCTTGTTCACCCACACACTGAATCAGTAACTCTCAGAATGTTCTTGAGAGCTGCATATTATTCATTAACACTTCTGTCAACAGCTCCCTGTTCAGCTACCACTCTATTCATCTCACTATACAGTAGAAAGCATCCCTTACTGCTTGGTTTTTCAGCTTACACATATTCCTCCAAGGTGCATAGGCCCCCTTTTCCATCACCCGCTCCTTAACCCCTTAAGACTGCAATTCAAGGGGATTTTGGTGACTTTCACCAAGGACAAACTGATTGTGTTCTGGCTAAAGAGAAAGAATTTACACACCTGACAACACAATCCGCACCCCCGTAGGCCTAATGGTTACCGCACAATCATGCATCAAAGTTAAAAAAGTTTAGAATAGTTACCCCTTGAAAACAATCTAAAATGTGAAAATTTTGATAACTACCTATTTTTCTTATTGAAACAGGTCATTTCAAAGTGTTCTGTCACACCAACCATGAAAACAGGTGTATGTAAGTGTGGGGAGATTAGGCTGTGGGGAAATGAAGTAGTCTGTGGGGAGCAGGCCTATAACCAACTTTTCGCATGAAAAGAAAGCACTTCAGTGTGTTCTGTAACATCTTGGCAGCCTGATACCTCTCAGGGGACTGTGTGGGGTGGAAGGGTAGTGAGGGACACGGAGGGAGGGATGGGGTGGGGTTTGGGGGGGACACCAGGCTTGCAGGGTGGGAGGAGGGGTTAGAGTGGGTGGGAGGGGACACAGGTGGTGGTGGTGCAAGGAGAGATGAAGGTATGTGGAGGGGTGGGAGGGTGATGGGGGACAAGCAGGGAGTGAGGAAGTGGGGTACAACATGGCGCAGAGGCAGTCCAGAGGGGGGGTGCTCCCCCACTACCCAGGTCAGTCCGATCCCCCCCTCACGCCACCTCAGGGGTTCTCATTGGCCTGAAGCCATGTACGTCATAATCCGGGGGGAGCAAGCGCTCTGCAGTTTTTTACAGGCCTCACTCAATTGATGTGATTAGGCAGTTTGGCATAAAATTTTCACCGCATCAATTGATGCAATTAGGCGTTGAGCACCATGACACTTCAATAACTTTTGTTGCTGCACACACTCCTCACTCCCTATAACTTTAGCATCCCTCACCAATCTCCTATCAGCCCTCCTGACCAGGAAATAGTCCATCTGCCTACTATTTCCCCCAGACTCATATGTAATCAACCTTCTCTTTCTTTTCATAAAATGTGTGTTGCACACAATCATGTTCATTGCCTCCCCAAACTCAAGTATCCTTTCCCGTTCCTCATTCCTTGTACCACACGTACCTCTTCATATCCTTGAGCTGCTTTACCTACATGATCATTTTAAGTCCCCTCCCAAAACTACCATTCCATCATCCCCCATACCACTTACCACATATACTGAGTCATCCAAGAATTCATCTTTTTCTAAATCATCCAATGCAGCCTGTGGAGCATAAGTCGATATAAATGAAAATGTGACCCCATCAGACAAAACTTTTGTAACTATTATCCTTTCACTCACGTTCAAGACATTCAAGACATATTCCTTAACCAACACACCCACACCATCATATCCATCTGCCCTACCCTGTCAAAATATTTTGTATCGACCGTTGGACTCCTCCGATCATAACCTCATTATCTTAATCTGTCCTATAGCTCCTGTGCGGCCTGGGGATCCTCCAAAGAAACGTCGTCTGTGGCACTTTGGAGCTGCGGATTGGGAGGCCCTCAGGCAGTACTTTGATTTTCCTTGGAATGATTATTGCTTCCATAGCCGGAAGCCATCTGCGTGTGCCTTACGCATTATGGAGGTTATTCTTTCGGGCATGGAAGCATACATTCCTTTCTCATATCCTTTGTCTAATGCAAGAAAGCCTTGGTTTAATCACACTTGTTCTTCTGCTGTCCGCAACAAGGAGAGGGCCTACAAAAGGTACCTGAGCCAACCCACCCCTGAATCACATCTTTCTTATGTTTCTGCCCGGAATCGTGCTAAGTCTGTTCTTCGTTCTGCTAAAAATAACTTCATCCTCACTAAATGATCTAAACTCTCCAACTTGAATTCTTCACGTTCCTTCTGGCACCTTGCCAAAAACCTTTCTAACAACTTTACCTCATCATCCTTCCCTCCTCTTTTCTACTCTGATGGCTCTGTTGCTGTTTCTCGTACTGATAAAGCAGATCTCTTCGCTCAGACTTTCTCCTCCAATTCCACCTTAGACGATTCCGGTGCTGTTCCTCCATCACATCCCCCTTCCGACTTCCTTATGGCTGATATTAAAATTTCTTCAGCTGATGTATTTACAGCCATCACTGGTCTCAATATTAACAAGGCATATGGGCCTGATGGGGTCCCTACTGTTGTCCTCAAGAACTGTGCTTCAGTGCTTACACCTGCCTAGGTAAACTCTTTTGCCTTTGTCTGTCAACTTGTACCTTTCCTTCTTGCTGGAAGTTTGCTCTAATTCAGCCAGTCCCAAAGATGCGTGACCATTCCCAACCCTCTAACTATCGTCCAATTGCTTTAACATCCTGTTTCAAAAGTGTTTGAGTCTATTCTTAACAGAAAAATTTTAAAGCATCTTTCCTCTCACAACCTTCTTTCTGATCGTCAGTATGGGTTCCATCAGGGACGCTCCACTGGCAATCTTCTCACCTACCTTTCAGACTCCTGGTCATCCTCCTTTCGGGACTTTGGTGAAAGCTTTGCCATTGCACTTGACATCTCAAAGGCTTTCGATCAAGTCTGGCATAAATCTTTAATTTCTAAACTGCCCTCTTACGGTTTCTATCCTTCTATCTATGCCTTCATCTCTAGCTTCCTTTCTGGTCGTTCTATAGCTGCTGTTGTAGACGGCCATCGCTCTTCTCCTAGATCTATCAACAGTGGTGTTCCTCAGGGTTCTGTCCTATCACCAACTCTCTTCCTTTTATTCATCAATGATCTTCTAAGCTGTACCTCTAACCCTATCCACTCATACACTGATGATTCCACCCTTCAACTTTCCTTTCGGTTCCTGCAACGTCCGTCTCAGCAGTTACTTCAGCAAACAAGGGATGAGGCTATGGCACACCTAATGTCTGACTTGGCTCGTATCTTTGACTGGGGTAAAAATAATCTTGTTGTTTTTAATGCATCAAAGACTCAATTCTTATACCTAACAACCCGCCAGAATCTTCCACAGGAGTACCCACTGATGTTTAATAATGTACAGCTCGCTCCTGCATCATCCTTAAACATGCTTAGGGTTTCATTCACTAGGGATTTATCTTGGAAGGCACGTATTACATCTCTTGAGAAATCTGCTTCCAGGAGATTAGGTGTGCTAAGCCGACTCCGAACCTTCTTTACCCCTGCACAGTTGTTGACTTTATACACGGGTTTTATTCGCCCCTGTTTAGAGTACAACTCTCGTGTGGGGAGGCTCCCCACATGCAGCCTTTCTCAATAGGGTGGAGTCAAAGGTTTTTTGTCTCATTAACTCTCCTCCTCTTACTGGCTCCCTTCAACCTCTGTCTCTTCGCCGCACTGTTGCATCTTTATCTCTTTTCAATGGCTACTGTTCGTCTGAACTGTCTGCTGGCATCCCTCCACCTCTACGATGGGCACGTAGCACCCGTCTAGCAACAACCTCTCGTCCCTTTTCTGTCCAACTCTCTAATGCAAGAGTTAACCGTTATTCCCAGTCCTTCATTTATGCAACCAGTCAACTCTGGAACTGTTTTCCTCTGTCTGTATTTCCTACTTCCTACGATCTCCAGTCCTTCAAACACAGTGTGTCCAGGCATCTCGAAATGAACAATGGATCTTGAATTTGGCTCTCTTTTTGTATTGTTTTTGTTTGTTCTTAGAAAGAACAGTTTGTGGGCCCACGGCCTTTGATTCCTTCTTCCTTGCATTAAAAAACATTCTGGCTTATCCACTCCTATACCTAACCTCCTACACACATTCAACACACACCCACCTCCTACGCCTCAACAACTTCCCCCGCTTTACCCCTTAAACTGCCCACATTCCATGATGCCACTCTGATCCCCTTGGGTGATTTCGTTTCTACAGGCTTGCTTTGATTTGTCTCCTTTTTTATCATACTCAGTAAAAATAATGGGGAGCGACAGACTACACGCCCTACCCACCCACACAGTCCCAAGTCCATGCATGGGACCTGGGACCCATAGTCCACTAGCCTTGACCAGTGGCTGTGACCTTAGGGCACCCTGCCAAGAGAGCTACAGAGACACCCTCCAAGGACCCCTTGGCATCATAACTGTCCTGCCATTATACACCCATTGATTGGGCAGCCTCCTGGGTCGCTACTCCCCAGCTTGGGCTCCTCTCTATTGGGCGGAAGCAGCAGCCTGGGAACCACAATGCCCTGTACCCTCTAGCACAGGTCCGAGCCCCATCCCATCCTGGCCCCAAAATCTATGCTGGTGGGGCCCTTGTCACACCTCTCCTCAATAGGTCCGCCACTAGGTAGTGGGGGCAAAGCTTTCTGGCTGCATGCTCTTGCTTGCCTCAACCCCTGTGACATAATGGGGTACATTGTGTGATATGTAAAGCCCATGCAGAGTAGCGTATGAGATGGTCAGAGAAAAGTGTTACGGAGAGTATGCGGTCTACTCTGCACGTCTGTGCCACGCTGAAAAGGTCAGCAAAGAGGGATGATCATATAGTCTGGTAGCTAGTGAAACAGGAGCTCCAGTTCTCTCTGTCACCAGCATTCCCATTCCCCTTGAGAGTACCACCCTGATTGACTGGTGCTACAGCCTACTCCCTACTCTCCTCATTCATCTCTCACTCTCAATCCTCTCCACATGATGAAACAACCTCAATGTACTTTAGTTTTCAATCACATCCACATTCACACTACAATGCTCCTTCATTCGCTCATTTGTCAATCTGTCTCAAAATATAACTCCACAGGCTCCTCTCAAATAACTCTCTTGACTTGTGCCCTTCTAACAAGGTCCAAACTTCACTTCCATACGTTCAAGTGGGTATCACAATCCAGTACTATCATGCGGCGACTCATTTACTTCCATGCTGACTTCCCTATTCCTTATCACTGCTTTCAATGAACCAGCAACTTACTTCCTTGTTGTATCCTTGCAAGCATTTAATCCTCTAAACTTTCATCCTTACTCATTATACTACTCAAGTACTTATATGCACTCACATTTTCCATTTCCTCACCATCCACCTTCACTGTGCATTCAGTCATTTAATTTCTCTCGAAGACCAAAACTTTGCTGTTTCCTACACTCACCTTAGATTCTGTTTCCAACATACTCTCCCAAACTCATTCACCAAGCCTAGCAGTTCTCCTTCGTCTTCACTTAATAAAGTACAGAAAAACCTCAACATAACGGACTTCAGTAGACCGGAATTCACTTTTATCGGACTCGAGGAGCTACCGGACTAAACTCCTATATATTGGAAAAAGTCCGATATAGCCAGAAAGCAGTCTGGACTGCCTGACAACTTCAGCTATGTTCACCACAATAAGACAAGTAAAAGACATGTTTTTCAGTGCACAATACAGTATTATTATACCCCTGGGGGTAGGGGTTTTTTCAAGAATTCTCCCCCAGTATCCCTGCTTGTCGTAAGAGGCGACTAAAAGGGTTGGTGGTGGGTTAGTGCCCCACCCCGTAAAAACAACTAACTAAAAATACAAACAGGAAGCCTCGGACCAGGACTGACCAAAAGTTGACGAAAAAGGAACAGACAAATGATGAGATAAAGACTGCGACCTGGAATGTGAGGGGTATGAATGATGAGGTGAAAGAGAGATTGTACAGGTGCTTAAGAGTGCGAAAGTGGATATATGTGGAATAACTGAAACTACATGACGAGGTGAGAGTGTGAGAGAATGGGAATATGGATGGGGTATATGCGCGGGAGTGGGTGAGAATGAGAGGGCGAAAGAGGGAGTGTGTATTGTTGTGAGCAACAGGTGGAAGGAGAATGTAAGAGAGTATGGATCAGTTGGGTCAAGGATTGTGTGGGTAAGAGTGAAAGTTGGACTACAAATGTGGGCAATTGTGTGCGTGTATGCGCCAA
>JAGKTI010000379.1:48290-63309 GCA_018397915.1 Birgus latro
CAGCAGGGAAGGAAGGTTGCTGGTTCGTTGAAAGCAGTGATAAGAAACAGGGAGGTGAGCATGGAAGTGAAAAAGTTGTTACATGACAGTATTGTGATACCAACTCTGACATATGGAAGTGAAGCTTGGACCCTGTTGGAAGGACAGAAGTCAAGAGTGAGAGCAGTGGAAATGAGTTATTTGAGAGGAGCATGTGGAGTCACATGGAGAGACAGACTAACAAATGAGGAAGTGAAGGAGTATTGTGGTGTGGTTGAGGACGTGATGGGAAGCGTTAGGAGAAACACGTTAAGGTGGTTTGGGCATGTGGAGAGGATGGAGAGTGAAAAATTGACGAGGAGAGTGTATGTGAGTGAGGTGGAGGGGGCGAGAGGGAGGGGGAGGCCGAGGATGAGATGGAGGGATGGAGTGGAGAGGTATATGAGAGAGGGGGGTGTGAGTTGGGAGCGTGGTAGTGAAATGGCAGGGGACAGAGTGACATGGAGGTGATTTGTTTGTGGCCACCCCGTTTGGGATTGAGGCGTCTGGCAACAGACAGATCGATAAATAGATTAATGTAGTGATGGTATAACACAGTACAATACAACAATGGTGGTGAAAACCACTGATGCAATTCGGACTAATGCCTGATATATCGGAAAAAGTCCGGATTAGCAGGGGTAAGTCCGGATGTCACTTTTATTGGAAAATCGCATATTTCGGACTGGCCTGAGCCCCAATTAGTCCGTTATAGTGAGGTCTTACTGTATCATCTGCAAACAACAGAACAAGAAGTTTCCAAATGCTGCCCTCACTCATTAGAGCTGCTCCAACATCCACTGCCTTACCTTGTACCTCATTTACAACTCCATCCATATACAAACTGAACAACCATTGGACCATAACACATCTGTGCTTCAATCCAACATTCAGACAGAAAAATTTACTTAGTACACCATCCACACTCACTACAGACCTAGCATCCGAGTACATACTCTTCACAGCATTGAAAGATTTCCCATTTACTCCATATACATTCAACACTTTCCACATTCTTAGTCTATCCACTCTATCATATGCTTTTTCTAAATCCATAAAGGCCACATACAACTTTTTTCATTTCTCTAGAAACTTTTCCACTCGACACCTTAGGATGAATAGCTGATATACACAACCTATTCCCTTCCTGAAACCTCCCTGTTCTTCAGCTAATTCCTTGGTTATATCCCTAACTGTCAATAAATATTCTACCAGAGTGACATGGAGGCGATTTGTTTGTGGCCACCCCGTTCGGGATTGAGGCGTCTGGCAATAGATAGATAGATAGATACTTTTCCTATTGCACTAAGAAGACAAATACCCCTATGATAACCACACACCTCTTTCCCCCATTCCTTTGTACAGGGAAATAATTATACCTGACTTCGAATCTTCCGAGACTCCACCATCCTCCCAGGCCAATCTGCACATCTTCCATATCCATTCCAATACTGTACTCTCACCCCCATGCTTCAGCATTTCACCACACACTCCATTAATTCCTATGGTTTTCAACATTTTGTCCTTCATTGTTTCTGTTACTTCCATCCTACTCATCTCTTTCTCCCTTCTCATCTCCCTCCTCCTCCCAGCCACCTATATACTCCTGTCACTATTCATTCTCTGTGATCAACAATTCCCTAAAGAGTTCTCTCCATTTTCTCACTTTTTCTCCCTACTCCACCAGCAACCTGCCATTTTCATCTCACTCCCCTACTACCGTCTTCATCACCCAGTCTTATTCTCTAAACCTCTTTCCAGAGCATTTCTTACACTCCCTCTCCTTTACACTCAAATTCATTCCAGACTTCTCATCCACTCTCTTCTTAACTTCTCTTAGTATTCTTTTAACCTCTCTCCTCTTCTCTACATATAACTCTTTACTCCGTCTCTCAACTTCTTCCATGCCTCTGCTTCCCACGCACTCACTATATGCTTTCTTCTTTTGTGCCACAAATTGTCTCACCACGTACTGTACATCATAACAATGTGGAATTAGAAATGTTAGGAAAAAGACAGGTTTCAGTAACTGCTAATAAATCAATACTGTACTGTAATCTTATAATATCTGGAAGGTATAGCTGATCTTGTTCAATACTGGAATACTGCTATTAAAAAAAAAAATAAAAAAAATAAAAAGTTTGTAAAAGGCAGTAAGGTATGGACTGGAAGCAAGACTGGAGATAGCAGCAGTAGCATTATCTTCCTGAGCTATACTTGTTGGAGATTGTGTCGAAGAACCTGTCAGCTGTCTTCTTCAGGCTGCAAGTTCCTCCCATCCATTCATCCATCATCCAATCCTATGTTGCCCCATGATGAGTGTAGGAGCCCAGGGCGAAGCAAGTTGGTCCTGACATTTAAGATAAGAGTGACCAGCCTCACTCATCCCTGAGTGGCTTTACATGAGCAATGAACCCCAACCATCCCTTGGATATAAACCTACACAGAGTCAATCCGAATGGAGCGCCTTAATTACCCACTAAACCACCAGGCGCCATAATTTGGTCATATGATTACCACCCAGTGGAGTAGATGGTTTCCTGGTGTACAGGAAATCATTTGGCTTGTCACTCAGTGTAGAATTACTCATAGGCAGAAGAAAGAGGAAAGAATGAAGGAAGAAAGAAGAGGGAGTGTAAAGTTGCCAGTGGGCAGAAAGAAGAGGAAAGAATGAAGGAAAGACAAAAGAGGAAGGAAGGCAAAAAGGAAAGGGCAGACACCCAAAGCAGCATTGCATCGAGTGAGTGGATGGTGAGTGTCCCCACCTACCACTTAGGCCTCCCTCTGAGTGAATACTGTATAAGTCGCAACTGAAGACGCGGCTAAACCAAGAGATTTTAAAGAACTGGATTTTTGCTGTAATGCCTCCTGATATTCTAGGTTGTCAACTTTCATGTGGCTTAGCTTTTTGTCCAGACTGACACACACAATTTGAGACAAAGTTACAGGCGAGCCAATCACTTATGTAGCTACTAGGTTAAAAGCAGCAGCAAATTCATCTGTGCTGGAAACATCAATACTGCAAACATTAAGGGAAGATATTCACTTCTCTCTTTTCTGAATCTCCCATATTTCTCTCCATATAAGCTTTCTTGTTCTTTCCTCAACCCAAGGGATTGATGAATTATTAGTGATGTTTGGTGGGGGAGAAGCAGGAGCCGTTTGGGGGAGACTAGAGACTTGAGTACTGAGTGACTGAACTGTTTCTTCACTGTTTGCAAAAGTTGTTTAAGAGCTAGATTTTCTGACTTTCCATTACAAGCTGATGAACAATAATCTGTGCAGATATTGGCTATACCCTCATTGCCCAAGTCCTTAATACTAGTGACAAGAGGCTCTGGCAGGCTGTGGTACATAGTAGTCAGGCTGACCCAGACATTACAGTGGTCACAACCTAAGGAACTATCATCAAGTGAATTATTACAAGTAGCACAACAATAGGCCTCACCAGTATTTACCTAGAAGATTGGAATGAAGAGCTGACCGCGACAAGGTGAAGATGTTACCACTCTCTGTGCAGGCTTTGCTACCTTGACCACCATGGGCCCCTGCTCCCCACCACAACCTCTCCTTGATCCTCTGCCCCCTTTGGCCATGACTAATGCTAGGGGATATACCAGGTGATCACTTTGCTCACAACTGGGTGGCTGTCCTGCTCAAAAATCATCTTCAAATCTAGCTTGCCCTCCCAAACACTATAGTCCTTCTTTGTCAAACTGAGACTCTGCATGACGTGCATAAAATTTTACAATTGTAGCTAATTTTCTCTCCATGAACTATAATGTAATCATTAGTGAAAAAAAAAAAAAAAAAGGCCGCATTGCACAGTTTTGAAAATATCAACAGCTAGCTAAAAATGCCTTACCAATTCACTTCCTCTTTTCCCTGGTTATTCTCTATATTTTTCTAATCACTTTTCTATCTACCTGTAGCCAAATGCCTTAATCCTGTGGGGGGGGACCACAAACAAATTGCCTCCATGTCGCCCTGTCCCCTGCCATTTCACTGCCCTTCCCCCAACTTACACCCCCCTCTCTCATATACCTTTCCACTCCATCCCTTCCCCACATCCTAGATCTCCCCCTCAGTCTCTACCCCCCTTTCCCCCTCCTCCTCACTCACATGCACTGTCCTCAAGAGTTTCATGTTTCTCAAGCATATGGAAGACTTTCTAAGAACTACTCAAATCAACTATCTATCTATCTATTGCCAGAGGTCATAATCCCATAAGGGATAGCCATTTGACTCCGAGTTATTTGTTTTACAGGGAGCGGCACTAACCCTCCATCAACCCACTTGCTGACACGTATAGAACACGTATGATTTGGTTATATGGATACGACCCAGTGTTGTAAATGGTTTCTTGGGGAAACCATTTGGCTTGTCACTCAAAGTAAAGCCACCTGTAAAGGAAGAAAAGCAATAAGAAGTGACAGGAATGATGGGAGAAATATGAAGAGAGGAGGGCAGGCACAGAAAAAGAATGATAAAGGCTAAGGAAGAAGTAGGCAGCACTACATCAAGTGAGTGGATGATGGTCGCCACCACCTACCACTAAAATTTATAATCTGAGCTGTACTAGTCTAACCTTACATATTCATTACCTAGCCTTACCTAAATTAGACTAACTTAAGAGAACAATAGCTATATCCTAACCTAAAAAATAACCTAACCTAACCTACATTAATTTAACCATACATGCCACAATGAAAAAACAAATGAAATTCAGTACAACTTCAAAGCTTTTGGTAAGTGTATGTCATTACACTCAAGAAAAGACATTAAAAAAAAAAAAGGAAAGAAAATCTTCAATAAGCAATCCTTTATCACCATAAAAATACTCAGACTACATGCAAAACAAACTGCGACAATAAAATGTCAACTGGTAGAGTCTTTCTGCTCCTTAAACTAAACTATACATTTACCAATATCAGCCATACCTCATTAGTTTTACATGCAAGCCATGGCAAATGGCCATCCACAATGTCGGATTTTCAAGTTGATTTGGCTCCAAAACCAATCTGTCCCCCCCCCTTTTTTTTTTTAATGTGTCCAACTCTGGGAAAAGGCTTCAGAGCCTATGCCCAAGTCCAAGTAGTCCTCCTACACAGTGCCGTTTCTAGCCTTTTGGGGGCCCTATGCGAAATGCTGTTTGGGGGCCACTATTCTGTGAAACTATGGTGGGGGGATTCCAAACCCTCTAAGGTGGTCCAGGGGCAAGCCTTTAACATTTAAATGCATCAATCTGGGCACTTTAAGAGGAAAAGAGGCTAGATCCATGAAAAACTCTTAACATCTTTTTTTCTCTCAAATTCAAATCAAACATTTCAAGCTGACCACAGCACGTCGAGCCGACAGACAAAGCGTTCAGTTCAGTGCAATTCCTGAAAGAACTGGACCCATTACACCTGCACAACACTTGCATCCACAAAACACTACACAAACACCTGGACCTGCACCTTATGCTCCTTACCCCCACCCACTAACCCCCTTACCAACCCTACTCCTACTTACCCCCACACCTCCTCAGCCTAACCCACCAATCCTTCCCACACCATCCAATCCCCTAACCCCTCCTATCCCACCCCAAACTAATCCACCCCAACCCTTACCTCCATCACAACCCTCACCTACCCCTTCCCCTTCACCCTCACCACCACCTTCCCTCTGTGCTGCAGCACCCAAAACACGCCGCACACATAAACATTCTCCAATTAAACAAAGATGGCATAAACACAAAAAAACAAGAACTCATACAATTCATCAAACAACACAACATACACATTGACATCTTACAAGAAACAAAACTACACACAACACAAAAAACACCTACATTTCATAATTTCACCACCATCAAACAAGACCGGGTCAACGGCGGTGGCGGTGGACTCATCACCCTGGTACACAAATCTGTCAACTTTTCAGACACCAGTGCACACACAAAGTCACTTCTCCCCCCACATGACACTACAACAGAAATACAATCAATTAAAATATGCACTGGTAACAAATCACACACAACAATCACCGACATATACATTCCCACCAAGTCATCTCCCACAGTACCACACAATTACTCTCCACAAATACACCACATCACTAACATACCCAACATCATCCTGGGTGGTGATTTCAACACCAAGACATCGGCCTGGTATGTCAACAACCCTGACACAGACTGAGGGCTGGCACTACAAACCCAGACAGATCATCTTTTCATACTCAATAATCCCAATCAGCATACCCATATCCCACACCAAGCCCTCTTCCTCCCATCATCCCCGGACATCACCTTCTGCTCCCCAAACCTCGTCCCCACAACATCCTGGAGAGTGATCAGAACCCTTGGCTCTGACCACCTCCCAATCATCACCACTACCAAACCAGAATCACTCCAGCTGGCCACAGACACACTAATTATAAGAAAGCCAACTGGGAGGCCTTCACAGCTGAAACAGAACAACACTTTGAAACATTAAACAGTACATCCATCACAAACATCAACACTGATGTACACTTTCAATACAATTATACAAAATGCAGACAAAAGACACATCCCTAGAGGCAACAGAAAAAGACACAACCCCAATTTCACACCAGAAATTCAAGGCCTCATCAGACAACAGGACACACTATGACACTCCCCAACACCCCATACAGAAGACACCGTACAATAAATACAAGAACTCAACACTCAAATAAACAATAAAATATCAGAACTGCAAACACTAAATTGGAATAATTATCTCCAAACACTTGATCACAAAACAAACACCAGCACACTCTACAAAACACTAAACAGCATCACACTCTCCAACAGCAACACTACACAATCACACGCTGCCATCACAACAACAGACACCATATCTTCAAACAAACAACAAGCAAACACTCTCATCAATCACTTTTCACATGTCATCCATCTAAACCCCCGTCGTGACGACCGAAGTATAATCCGACGTAAGAGACAGTACCCCACAGACCAAGACTTCGCACCTTTCACTCACAACCAGACGAAGCACATCATCAGCAACCTCAAGCACTCATCTGCCTGTGGACCAGACAACATAAGCAACATACACCTTAAACACCTTGGACCACAAGGCATACAAGCACTCACCAACATACCAAACTACAACTACTCACACAACATAATACCCAACAACTGGAAGCATGGCATTATCATCACTATCCTCAAACCCAACAAAGACCCCACATTACCTTCCTCATACCACCCCATCACACTCCTCTGCACCCCCTCCAAAGTCACTGAAAAACTGGTACTACAACTAGTTACACCTCACACCCCTCTAGCCTCATCACAACATGGTTTTAGGCTACTATACTCCACAAACACTATTCTTACAGACCTTACACAGAGAGTTTTTGATGGCATGAATTCAGCTAGGCCACAACACAGAACAAACCTCGTCACACTAGACATTAGTAAAGCTTTTAATTCCATCCTCCGCCACAACTTCACAAACAAAATATTCAACACAAACATGCACAATAACACAAAAAGATGGCTGACAAACTACTTAGCAGGCAGCTGTGCACATAACTTTTACCAGTCAGTCTTTGAACATCAGAACCTTAACAAACGGCGTCCCCCATGGATCTGTTTTGTCCCCTACACTCTTTAACCTATACATGTATGACATACCCACACCCCATACACCACAGATACACATAGCTTCCTATGCAGACAACATAACACTTACATGTACACACCAAAACGCAAACACAGCCGCACACATCCTCCTACCTTACCTCAACACACTACACGAATGGTTCATTACAAACAGGCTCAAAATAGCCCCAGCCAAATCTATCGTGACCCTTCTCACAAACTGGACAGCAGAACACAGTCACATCCCACACCTCACCATAAACAACACTCCCCTACCACACACACAAAATCCTTGGTGTAACATACATCAATGTCATTTAACAACACATCACAAACATCAAAAATAAATTAACACCCAGACTCAATGCCTTGAGATCACTTGCCCATACAACATTTGGACATAACAAAGAAACCACCACCACAGTATACAAACAATATATATATGTTCAGTGATGAATTATCCAAGCCCTGCTTTTTTTTTTCTTTTAATGCAAGGAAGAAGGAACCAAAGGCCATGGGCCCACATACTGTTCCTTCCAAGAAAAAACAATCCCTGACAGAACCCATACTGATGATCAGAAAGAAGGCTGTGAGAGGAAAGATGCCTAAAAATTTTTCTGTTAAGAACTGACTCGAAAACTTTTGAGACACAGGATGTTAAAGCAATTGGACGATAGTTAGAGGGTTGGGAATGGTCACCCTTCTTTGGGACTGGCTGAATGAGAGCAAACTTCCAGCAGAGGGAAAGGTACAAGTTGATAGACAAAGGCGAAAGAGTTTACCTAAGCAGGGTGTAAGCACAGAAGCACAGTTCTTGAGGACAACAGGAGGGATCCCATCAGGCCCATATGCCTTGTTAGTATTAAGACCAGTGATGGCTGTAAATACATCAGCTGAAGAAATTCTAATGTCAGTCATGAGGAAGTCAGAGGGGAAGTGATGGAGGAACAGCACCGGAATCATCTAAGGTGGAATTGGAGGAGAAAGTCTGAGCGAAGAGTGTCGGTGAAATGAGATTATACTTTATATAATAAATAAATGTGAAGCCAAATGTCACGAAGTAATGGGAATATGTCTGTGGAGAATAGAAATAACTATCGAGTCGATTATCACAAGAGAATCGACTCGTGAAATCAAGTAGCGATTTCACTTTTATGCTGGCTTACTTCGCCAATTCTCTAGAGTCGAGAATTTATAAACTTTCTCAACAGTACACAGCAGAGACTAAATGCTCAAGAAGGCTGTATCACTGCCTCTGAGAAAGTTAATTCACCCCTCAACATTCAAAAAATAATAATAAATAATAGTAAACAGGATCTTGGCCGAGCCGGACTCCTAGCTGGCACAACGGATTTAAGAATTACAGTAAAACCTCACTAGAACGGACTAATTGGGGCCCAAGTCATTCCGAAAAATGCGATATTCCGAAAAAAGCGACATGGGGATTTCCCCCTGCTAAGATATTTTCATACAGGAAAAGAGTCATGGCCACAATCCTACTTCACCATTTCCTTCTAAATCGGGGTAATAACCCATTTGCCTCTTAACTTTTCTTAAATGCCATTATGAATAATTTATTGCATGACACAGTACAGTTTCTGTTAGGTTTATACTCGATAAAGGTCACTGTAACACTCACAGGTTCACACATGAAGTGTCATAGCCACCATCTCGCTTCACCCCACCAGTTCCTTCTATCTCTATTGCTTCTTAGCTTTTCTAAAATGCCACTAAAAATAATTAGTTGCATTACACAGTATAACTTTAGCAAGGTTTAGACTCGATAAAGGCTGTATGTAACACACAAAATGAGATATTATCGCTTATTAAAAGCACCATGGCCACCATCCTGCTTCACCTCCACAAGTTCATTTTGACTCGTGGTAATATCTCATTTGCCTCTTATTCTTTTCTTAAATTTCACTATAAATAATTTACTGCATTACACAGTTAAATTCAAGTAAAGCCTGGACACAATAAAACTCATAAGTAATAAAAAAAAAAACAGTTTTCTTACGTAACCATTCAGACTCGCTTGGCTCACCTGATGAAGCATCCTTCAGAGCATATCCTTCAAAATTATTTCCCATTATCTTCAGGGTCATCATCAAGGAACATTGAATCATTATCCCAGTTGTCTGTATATTTCACTTATCAACTTATCACTCGTCACCGACGAGCAGTATGGGACTTAGGGAAAATGACGTTGGGGGGAAATGATGTGGAGGAAAAATAGTTACGTCAGCAGCTCACCACGAACCGAAGCACGAACAAACACACCACTCGCCGTGTGATAGCTTGATGTCTTAACATTAATGCAGACCCCTTTTCTAATTTATTGTGGGTATAACTTAATTATAAACACTTCAAATACTGTACTGTACACTTAGAACAATAGCTACGCTGCCAGCCCACCACCAACACACAAACAGCGCAGACAATATGGTGAACCGCCATGAGGTTAGGCAGTCCAGAACGCTTCTAGCTTTTCCGGAGTTTTCCTGACATATAGGAAATAATTCCGGTCGGCTCCCTGACTGGGCGACTTCCGGTGTACTGAAGTCCGTTGTAGTGAGGTCATACTGTAATACCAAAAGCTGGCCTAAGTACCAGTTGTGATTAATATAAGGAGCTGTGCTAACTTGGAGTAGCAAAAGAGTACTAAATATGTGGGAAAATCAAACACGACCGTTACATTTAACAAAGCTCAAGAAAATGAACTGTAAATTTATTAATTACATGAAAATAACTTTACGTTACATGAATCTATTCAAAATCAAAGAAAGGGAAATGAACTCACTCAAGCACACAAACAAATAGCTAAATAAAGCACTAAGCTGAATATCTAAATAGCTTTAAGCCTAGGAAAAACAAAAGAAATACTGGTCAGTGGAGATGAGACCATCGCTGCTACAGTCGATCACCAGGTTGGTGGGAGATTCGAGAAAACACCAATACTGCAGGATGTTCGAGATCACTGAGAGGAAATCTATCCACGTTAGGTATCGTAAACCCGCTCTCCGTGACTGCTAAGGGACGACTGAAGCTCGATGCTGGCCGACACAAGGAGCATTGTGTGAAAAAGGCGTGGCTAACTAATGGCCAGCGAGGCAAGTGTAAAGAAACGACAATTCAGAAATTATCGCTCAGAGGAATGCACTGTCTGTACATAAAGACAGTCACTCGCGAGAAAATGACGAAAGTTTTGAAAACTTGATGCAAATATAAGTACACAAGCGGACAGTTAAGAGAATGAGTGAAATCTCATGGATATCAGAACTATTCATCGCTCCTGCAATATCAGTCAATGTCACGATTTACAATACACAATTTCACGATGTAGGAAATTCGTGATATTACGCCCCTGGAAAATTAAATTTTTCCTTGATGATGACCCTGAAGATAATGGGAAATAATTTTGAAGGATATGCTCTGAAGAATCCTTCATCAGGTGAGCCAAACGAGTCTGAATGGTTACCCTGGGGGTAGGGGGCATTTCAAGAATTCTCCCCCAGTATCCCTGCTTGTCGTAAGAGGCGACTAAAAGGGTTGGTGGTGGGTTAGTGCCCCACCCCGTAAAAACAACTAACTAAAAATACAAACAGGAAGCCTCGGACAGGACTGACCAAAAGTTGACGAAAAAGGAACGGACAAAGGACGAGATAAAGATTGCTACTTGGAATGTAAGGGGTATGAATGATGAGGTGAAAGAGAGAGAGATTGTACAGGTGCTTGAGAGTGCGAAAGTGGATATATGTGGAATAACTGAAACTAAATGGTGAGGTGAGAGTGTGAGAGAATGGGAATATGGATGGGGTATATGCGCAGGAGTGGGTGAGAATGAGAGGGCAAAAGAGAGAGTATGTATTGCTGTGAGCAACAGGTGGAAGGAAAATGTAAGAGAGTATGGATCAGTTGGGTCAAGGATTGTGTGGATAAGAGTGAAAGTTGGACTACAAATGTGGGCAATTGTGTGTGTGTATGCGCCAACACAAGATCGTGTAAGTAGAGTGAGAGAAGAGTTTTGGACAAATGTGGAAGCCTGCTTGGAAAAGTTTGAAAGGAATGAGAAAGTGTTACTGATTGGAGATATGAATGGAAAAGTAGGGAATGAGAAGGTGGATGGAGTGGTTGGTGAGTGGGGTGTGCCTGCAGAGATGGATGAGAATGGCAGTGCTTTAGTGGACATTTGTGCTGGGAGGGGGTTGGTGGTAGCTAATACCCTCTTCAGGCACAAAATGATTCATAGGTATACATGGCGAGTGGTGAGAAGAGAGGACGGTGGAATGAATGAACGGAAGGCAATGATTGACTATGTGTGTGTGGATGAAAGGTTGAGAAGATGTGTAATGGATGCAAGAGTATATAGAGGTTGGGGGAGTGGACTTTCTGACCACCACTTGGTGATGGCCAGAATCAGAGTCCAAACAAGATGGAGGAAGAGAAGAAGGGAAGGACAGGAGGAAGTATTTGTTACAAGGAGAGTAGAAAAGTTACAAGAGGATGGAATAAAGGCTGAATAATAAAAGGGAAGTGGAGGAGCGATTGGGTAAATATAGATTGGAGCAGAAGGGGGACGTGGAAGGTGTGTGAAAGGTATTCACAGAAGAAATCTGTGCAGCATGTGAGGTGGTGTGTGGGGTGAAGAGAAGACGAAAGGGGGTTCAGGGAACAGCATGGTGGACTGAAAAGGTGAGAGAGGCTGTGGCACAAAAGAAGAAAGCATATAATGAGTGGATGAGGAACAGGGGCGACGAAGAAGCTGAGAGACGGACGAGAGAGTTATATGTAGTGAGGAGGAGAGAGGTGAAAAGACTAGTAAGAGAGAGTAAGAAGAGAGTGGATGAGGAATTTGGAAGGAATTTGAGTGTAAAGTGGAGGGAATGTAAGAAAATGTTCTGGAAGGAGGTAAAGAGAGCTAGACAGGGTGCCAACGAAGTCAGTGGAGGTGTGAAAGATAAAAATGGTAGATTACTAGTGGAGAAGGGAGAAAAAGTAAACAGATGGAGAGAACACTTTAATGAACTGTTGAACATAGAGAATGAAAGTAATGCAAGTATAAGTGGCTGGGGAATGGCAGGGAGAAGGAGGGTTGTGAGAAGAGAGGAAGAAATCACCAGGATGGAAGTGGTGGAAGCAATGAAGAAAGTTAAAATGGGGAAAGCCCCAGGAATTGATGGAGTGTGTGGTGAAATGCTGAAGCATGGGGGAGAGATAGTAATAGAATGGATGTGGAAGGTGTGCAGATTGGCTTGGGAGGAGGGTAGAGTCCCGGAGGATTGGAAGTCAGGTATAATTATTCCTCTGTACAAAGGAAAAGGGGAAAAAGCAGTGTGTGGTAATCATAGGGGCATTTGCCTTCTCAGTGTAATAGGAAAAATATATGGTAGGATACTTATTGACAGAGTTAGGGAAATTACTGAGGAATTAGTTGGAGAAGAACAAGGAGGTTTTAGGAAGGGAAGAGGTTGTGTAGACCAGATATTCATTCTTAGATCCTTAGTGGAAAAGTTTCTAGAGAAGGGCAAGAAGTTGTATGCAGCCTTCATGGATCTGGAGAAAGCATATGACAGGGTGGATAGACAAGGTTTGTGGAAGGTATTAAGAATATATGGAGTGGATGGGAAGTTGTTGAAGGCAGTGAAGAGTATGTATGAGGGTGCTAAGGCTGCAGTGCGTGTGGATGGCAAACTGAGTGAATCTTTCCATTTGAAGGTTGGATTGAAACAAGGATGTGTCATGTCTCCATGGTTGTTCAATCTGTATATGGATGGGGTTATAAAAGAGATACAAGGTCGGGCAGTGGATGTTGGAGCGGCCCTAGTGAGAGAGGGCAGTGTTTGGAAACTCCCTGTACTGTTGTTTGCAGATGATACTGTGTTGTTGAGTGAAGACGAAGGGGAGCTGCAAGGCTTGGTAGATGAGTTTGGGAGAGTGTGTAAGAAACGGAATCTAAAGGTGAATGTGGGGAAGAGTAAAGTGATGGTCTTCGAGAGAAGTGAAGCCAGTGAGTGTACAGTGAGATTGGATGGGAAGGAAATGGAGAATGTGAGTGAATTTAAGTACTTGGGCAGTGTGATGAGTAAGGATGGAAGGATGGAGGGTGAAGTGCTTGAAAGGGTGCAGCAGGGAAGGAAGGTTGCTGGTTCGTTGAAAGCAGTGATAAGAAACAGGGAGGTGAGCATGGAAGTGAAAAAGTTGTTACATGACAGTATTGTGATACCAACTCTGACATATGGAAGTGAAGCTTGGACCCTGTTGGAAGGACAGAAGTCAAGAGTGAGAGCAGTGGAAATGAGTTATTTGAGAGGAGCATGTGGAGTCACATGGAGAGACAGACTAACAAATGAGGAAGTGAAGGAGCGTTGTGGTGTGCTTGAGGACGTGATGGGAAGTGTTAGGAGAAACACGTTAAGGTGGTTTGGACATGTGGAGAGTGAAAGATTGACGAGGAGAGTGTATGTGAGTGAGGTGGAGGGGGCGAGAGGGAGGGGGAGGCCGAGGATGAGATGGAGGGATGGAGTGGAGAGGTATATGAGAGAGGGGGGTGTGAGTTGGGAGCGTGGTAGTGAAATGGCAGGGGACAGAGTGACATGGAGGCGATTTGTTTGTGGCCACCCCGTTTGGGATTAAGGCGTCTGGCAATAGATAGATAGATATATATATAAGTAATCCCTCCATTATTCAGACGTCCAATACTCGGATATACTCACTATTTGGATATTGTGGGCTGCCCAACCCCCAAAATGCCAAAAAATTTGAAAAAAAAAAAAAAAAATCGATTTTTTGGGACCGCATCAGTTTGAATTTCCCGCCCGCGCCGATCGGCTATGTTTACGCTCGTGGCGCCTGTCTGTCGGTCGCCATTACCCACTCAGCTACTGCCTCGTGAACACCTACGACAATGGCGGCTTAAGTGATTGCTTTTGTGGTGATACCCTACCTCCTACAGTGCTTCATACTGCTCTTCATCTTCTTCTTCATGTGTGTGATGATGGCCCTGCCTCCTGAGAAGAGGAAGAAAGTGGTTCTGACTCTGGAGAAGAAGAGGCAGATATTGGAGAAGGTGGACGCCGGCTCTGGTCAACAGGACGTATCCTACATGAGTTTAACCTCCCTCGCTCCACCTTGTTTGATATCAAGAAGTCCCGAGACAAACTACAGCAGTACACGGCTGATTTTGCTTCGAAGACCAAACGAAGATCGTTACTAGACCACACGGGAATTTACTGTTATGTACAGTACAGTGAAGTGATGTGATTCCAGTTATAAAAAAAAAACGTTGTGGAAAGTGTTGGTGACAAGTGGTGGTGATTCTCAAGTGGAAAGGTGTGTCAGGTGCAAGGTATTCCTGTCAGAGTCTGAGAT
>JAGKTI010000379.1:82585-99718 GCA_018397915.1 Birgus latro
TGGCCCTGAAGCTCCAGCACTGGTCATTCATGACCCTAACCTAACCTAACCTAAATCAGAAAACCACCTACCTACCTCCCTACCGGACATGCATAGCACTTATTTAAGTCCCCTTTCACATAAATAATGCACACAAAGCATGAATTAACTGAATTTTAACCAAAAAATGATGATTTAGAGATGCGTAAGGCATAGGTGCTCACAACTTGCCAGCAAGCGTAAGTAAGTATCAGACATGGAAATCACTATGAAAATCACCCTTTCTCACACCATATGCATTAAATAATGAACACAAAGCATGAATTCATTGAATTTTAACCCCAAAATGATGACTTTGAGGTAAGTAAGGCATAGATGTTCATGAGTTGGCAGCTTAGTGTAAATAAGTATCGGATGTGGCAATCACTATGAAAATCATCATTTCTCACATCTTATGCACTAAAATATGGGATACAAAGCATCAAATAAATAAACTGTTACCAGAAAAAGGAATAGGTATGGCAAAGGTGTTCACTGTTCACAAACAGCACAAGTTATTCTTGACCCTAACCTAACCTAACCTAAATCAGAAAACCACCTACCTAACTCCCTACAGGACATGCATGCACTTAAGACCTCATTCACATAAATAACTGGCACAAAGCATGAATTAATCGAATTTAAACCCAAAAATGATGAATCTGAGGTGAGTAAGGAAGGGGCGTTCATGAGTTGGCAGCTTAGTGTAAGTATCGAACGTGGCTATCACTATGAAAATCATTTCTCATATCTTATGCACTAAAATATGGGACACAAAGCATCAAATAAATAAACTGTTACCAGAAAAAGAGTTAGGTATGGCAAAGGTGTTCACTATTCACCAACAGCACCGGTCATTCTTGACCCTAACCTAACCTAACATAAATCAGAAAACGACCTACTTAACTCCCTACCGGACATGCATAGCGCTTAATTAAGACCCCATTCACATAAATAATTGGCACAAAGCATGAATTAATCGAATTTTAACCCCAAAATGATGATTTTTAGGTGAGTATGGCAGGGGTGTTCACGAGTTGGAAGCTTAGTGTACATAAGTATCGGACGTGGCTATCACTATGAAAATCATCATTTCTCATTTCTTATGCACTAAAATATGGGATACAAAGCATCAAATAAATAAACTGTTCCCAGAAAAAGAGTTAGGTATGGCAAAGGTGTTCACTGTTCACTAACAGCACCAGTCATTTTTGACCCTAACCTAACCTAACCTAAATCAGAAAACCACCTACCTAACTCCCTACCGGACATGCATAGCACTAAATTAAGGCCCCATTCACATAAATAATTGGCACAAAGCATGAATTAATCGAATTTTAACCCAAAAATGATGAATTTGAGGTGAGTAAGGCAAGGTGTTCACGAGTTGGCAGCTTAGTGTAAGTATCGGACGTGGCTATCACTATGAAAATCATTTCTCACATCTTATGCACTAAAATATGGGATACAAAGCATCAAATAAATAAATTGTTACCAGAAAAAGAGTTAGGTATGGCAAAGGTGTTCAATGTTCACCAACAGCACCAGTCATTCTTGACCCTAACCTAAATCAGAAAACCACCAACCTAACTCCCTACCGGACATGCATAGCAATTAATTAAGACCCCATTCACATAAATAATTGGCACAAAGCACGAATTAATCGAATTTTAACCCAAAAATATTGAATTTGAGGTGAGTAAGGAAGGGGTGCTCACGAGTTGGCAGCTTAGTGTAAGTATCGGACGTGGCTATCACTGTGAAAATCATTTCTCATATCTTATGCACTAAAATATGGGACACAAAGCATGAAATAAATAAATTGTTACCAGAAAAAGAGTTAGGTATGGCAAAGGTGTTCACTGTTCACCAACAGCACCAGTCTTTCTTGACCCTAACCTAACCTAATCTAAATCAGAAAACCACCTACCTAACTCCCTACCGGACATGCATAGCACTTAATTAAGACCCCATTCACATAAATAATTGGCACAAAGCATGAATTAATCGAATTTTAACCCAAAAATGATGATTTTTAGGTGAGTAAGGCAAGGGTGTTCACGAGTTGGCAGCTTAGTGTAAGTATCGAACGTGGCTATCACTATGAAAATCATCATTTCTCATATCTTATGCACTAAAATATGGGATACAAAGCATCAAATAAATAAACTGTTACCAGAAAACGAGTTAGGTATGGCAAAGGTAGTGTTCACTGTTCACCAACAGCACCGGTCATTTTTGACCCTAACCTAACCTAACCTAAATCAGAAAACCACCTACCTAACTCCCTACCGGACATGCATAGCACTTAATTAAGACCCCATTCACATAAATAATTGGCACAAGGCATGAATTAATCGAATTTTAACCCCAAAATGATGAATTTGAGGTGAGTAAGGCAAGGGTTTTCATGAGTTGGCAGCTTAGTGTAAGTAAGTATCGGACGTGGCTATCACTATGAAAATCATAATTTCTCATATCTTATGCACTAAAATATGGGATACAAAGCATCAAATAAATAAATTGTTACCAGAAAAAGAGTTAGGTATGGCAAAGGTGTTCACTGTTCACCAACAGCACCAGTCATTCTTGACCCTAACCTAACCTAACCTAAATCAGAAAACCACCTACCTAACTCCCTACCGGACATGCAGAGCACTTAATTAAGACCCCATTCACATAAGTAATTGGCACAGAGCATGACTTAATTGAATTTTAACCCAAAAATGATGATTTTGAGGTGAGTAAGGCAGGGGTGTTCGCCAGCTGACTACATAATGATCGTAAGGAAGAGACATGATTATTACTGAGAAAATCACGTTTTCACAGCCTGTGCACTCAAATATGGGACACAAAGCATGAAGTAAATAAAATGTAACCAGAAAAATTATGATTTAGAGGTGTGTGGGGCAAAAATGTTCACCAGTTGACTAGATAGTGAACATATGTAAGAGACATGGTAATCACTGAGAAAATCACCTCTTTCACAGCCTGTGCACTCAAATATGGGACACAAAGCATGAAGAAAATAAAATGTAACCAGAGAATGAGGATTTAGAAGTGATTATGGAAAATATTTAGCAGTTGACAATGTTTACTTACAGTCCATGATTGTTGTTTACCCCCAACTCTAAGGTTTTTACAGTGGTCATAATTGCTCTTGAAACATGTCCAGTAATCCAGTGTTTAACTACACTTAATCCTTAGCACTGTGACTTCTGATTTAAACATGAACGAAAATACTGCAAACGATCGGACAGCCGTCCACTGTTCACGGGAGTTGAGACAGAACTAGTAGGGGGGCAATTTGGCGGGAAGGGAACTAGTCAGCGCGAGCGGGAAATTCAAACTGACGCAGTTGGAAAAAATCAGATTTTTTTTCTATTTTTTTTTAATTTTTGGGCATTTTGGGGTTTGGACAGCCTACGATGTCCGAATAATGATGTATCCGAATAGTGGACATCTGAATAGTAGAGATTACTGTACAAAGGTTGTTTCACCAGACAGTTGCTGATTGCAGTACGACATGCTCTACAAGTCATCCACTTTCTTTCTCACTTTTCTCCTGCACCTCTCTTCCCACACCTTCCTTCTTATTGGTCCTTTCTTGGCAGATGGGAATTTGGCCCAGCCTCTGACATATCTCGCACCCTTCTTTCTTGTAATCTTCTTGACTCCGATTTGCAGTCAGCCACGGCACATACAAAGTTAGTCATATTGAATGTTTACAAAATCTGCTGATGAATGCTCATACGCCAGGCACCTTGGAGGTCTGGAGCCGAGACCACTTTCTCCATCTTTATACAGCAGATAAATCTGCTTATTTGACTTGGCAGCAATATCCAAGCCTTTACAATGGTGTAAGTTCACATAAAGACGAATAGGATGGTACTGATGAAATATAAGCAGTTTTATGCATATTATCTCTAAATAATAATACTTTAGACTTACATTAAGTATTATTTGCTTCTCAGATAGTGAAAAGTTTCTCCATATATGAGTTGAGAGATGAATCATAGATTCTTTGCCGAGTATGTACTTTTGCCCCTGCGACCTCTATCCATTGGAACTGCAGTCTCTCTGAAGAAACTCATTTTTTTCTTTTAATACTGTTGCTGGTGACCACTGGGAGTATTTGAATAAAAGTATGAATCAAGAAATATTCATACATATGTATAAAACTGACAATTCTTCATCCTTTGATGTACATAGCCAACACCGCATAACATTAGAACAACATCGCAATGTATTTTGTGACCTCATTATTAGGCACAGGACTCACCTTAACCCCTAAACCACGGAGTTGTGTGAGGCGATCCTGGCACTTCCAGCCGGTGGTAATTCGCGCTCTGACTTATTTTTTAAAAATATTGGCCAAAACTAGCCTGAGTTATATAAATAGCACTCAGGATTCTCCTACAGTTTTTCATATATATTTATTTCTTGAAAGCCCCGGATATTTAAAGAGAAAACAGAGGCACCCAACTGACGGGCCACAGCTCAAGCCATAGCCACCGTGCATCACAAAAGTGATGGCCCGCGGTTAAGTGGTTAAATGTTTGAGAAAAATTTGCATATAATATTTTTATGAAAAAACACTCATATGTGAGCATTCTGCATTCCCCTAAAAAATCGGATATTAAAAATTCTGGTGGTAACTAGTATCTGTGCCTTACTGCAAACGCTCCAATTTCAGGAGATTCTGACTGAAAATTTCAGGACAAACGAGTACAATTTCGGGAGCTTCTTATTTAAATACTATTACTTACACTACTCACTTTATGGCACTTACAATAATTGGCGGGTCCACTGTGTACCCCCGACAAAATTTATTTTGTGAATATAGAGTGACTCAAAATACATTTTAATTTCTAAAAAAAAGCCAATAATGGCAGCTCAGGGGCCCCTGGTGGATTCGGGGGCCCTATGCAACCACGTAATTTGCATATAGTAAGAAATGGCATTGCTCCTACATCTCCAAAGTCACCACTTCGGCACTAACACCCACCATCTATACTGAATACATGCTAGGGCTGTCTCATACAGAACTGATGTACAAAACCAATCTGTCCTTAACTGTTCATCCATACTGACCTAAAAATCTAATTCAACTTTAACTAATTAACCAGAATGATTTGGGGACAAATGTTTCAGAACTGAATTGACCCATTACCTTCTGTTGGATGCCACCACTAATGTCAATAAACCTAACTTAAGAACATATGAACAGAGGATTACTGCAGCATGCCAGTTGGCCCACGCTAAGAAGCTCCTACAGGAGCAACTAAAGGACTAGAATAAGACAAGGATACCAAAGAAGGAATCTCTCTCCCTCCAACTGAACCCTCCTGGTGAAAGTGAAAGGAATGAGTAAAAAAGAACACGACCCAGTATAGAAAAACTGGCATGGAAATTTTATAGGAAAGTGCTAAAGGAGAGAGGAGATTACTGAAGTGAAACCCGAAAGGACAGCAAAGAAGAAATCTCTCTCCCTCCCACCAAACCCTCCAGTGAAGCTGGAAGGAAAAGTAAGAACACCACCCGGTACAGAAAAACTGGAATGGACATTTTATAAAAGTGCTTAAGGAGAACAGGAATTACTGTAGTGAAACCAGAAAAGGAAATGGAATCAGTACCAGTTATTGTGAGATCTTTTTATATCCCTCTTACTTGAAATATGCTTATCTAGCCTATGCTTGAAACCCTCAGTGGATGGGGCAGGAACTACATTACTAGGTAGATTATTCCATTCACCTATCAATCTATCTATTGCCGGACGCCTTAATCCCGTAAGGGGTGGCCACAAACAAATCACCTCAATGTTGCCCTGTCCCCTGCCATTTCACTGCCCTGCTCCCTTTTCTTGGGGGAAGCAGCCTAGGTATATAGATAGATAGATAGCTTCCAGTTCACACCCTCCTCTCTCATATACCTCTCCATTCCATCCCTCCACCTCATCCTTGGCCTCCTCCTCCCACTCGCCCCCTCCACCTCACTCACATACACTCTCCTCCTCAGTCTCTCACTCTCCATCCTCTCCACATGGCCAAATTACCTCAATGTGTTTCTCCTAACACTTCCTTTCACATCCACATCCACATCACAATGCTCCTTCACTTCCTTATTTGTCAGTCTGTCTCTCCATGCGACTCCACATGCTCCTTTCAAATAACTCATTTCTACTGCCCTCACTCTTGACTTGTGTTCCTCCAACAAGGTCCAAGCTTCATTTCCATACATTAGAGTTGGTATTACATTACTGTCATGCAGTAACTTTATCACTTCCATGTTCACTTCCCTGTTTCTTGTCACTGCTTTCAAAGAACCAGCAACCATTCTTCCTTGTTGTATCCTTTCAAGCACATCACCCTCTGAATTTCCATCCTTACACATCACACTACCCAAGTACTTAAATGCACTCACATTTTCAATTTCCTCTTCATACAATCTCACTATACACTCACTGACTTCATTTCTCTCAAAGACCATAATTTTACTCTTCCCTACATTTACCTTTAGATTCCATTTCTTACACACTCTCCCAAACTCATTCATCAAGCCCTGCAGCTCCCCTTTGTCTTCACTAAACAACACAGTATGCAAACAACAGTACAAAGAGTTTCCACACACTGCCCTCTCTCATTAGGGCATCTCCAACATCCACTCCCCTACCTTGTACCTCTTTTCTAACCCCATCCATATACCGATTGAAAAGCCATGGAGACATGGCACATCCCTGTTTCAGTCCAATTAATTCACTACACTATTGCCAAATCAATGTCTATCTCCTAAAACAAAATTTATCTAGTGTGAAACCATTAGTTCAAGTTCTATCCTGTATGCTCACTTTAAGTACCGGTAACTTGTTAATTATCTCCTTTATTAATTTCCTTCATCCACTTAAACACCTCAATTAAGTCCCCCCTTAACCTCCACCTTTCTAATACGTGCAAATTTATTGCTTTCAGTCTGTCTTTGTATGAAAGGTTCCAAACATCACGAATCATTTTTGTCACTCTTCTCTGTACATTTTCACATGAATTTATTCTATGGGGAGAAGGAAGGAACCGGAGGTGTGCGGGTGTTGGTGAGGGAGGAGTTAGTCAAGGATATGATAGAAGTGGAGAGAATGTCTCCAAGGTTGATGTAGGTTAAGATTGTAGTGGCGGGAAAGGTCTGGCATATTTTTTCTGCATATGCGCCACAGATTGGTACACTTGATAGCGAAAAAGAGGCATTCTGGGGAAAACTTGATGATGTAGCACGAGTACCTGACCCTGAGGTAATGATCATTGCTGGAGACTTGAATGGACACATTGGTACTGATCGGAGAGGATATGAGGAAGTTATGGGAGTCTTCGGCTTTGGAGAGAGAAATAGAGAGGGAGAGAGGATACTGGAGTTCTACCAGGGTAAGGATTTGAAAATTATAAACACAACATTCAAAAAGGAAAGAGAGCAGTTGATAACTTAAAAAAGTGGAGGTGTTAAACTCAAATTGATTTTATGCTGATGAGAAAGGAGCAAGATATTAAAGTGAAAGACTGTAAAGTTATACCAGGTGAAGCATGTCTACCACAACATAGACTATTAGCTATGGATTTGAGAGTGGCAAATATGAAAGGGAGAAAGAAGAGGAAGGGTGTTAAAAGAGTAAAGGAGTGGAAGCTGAAGGATGAGGAGATAAGACTACAATTTGAAGAGAGTTTTAAGAAAAGAAATGAGAGACAGAGAGGTGATTGGAAACCCTTCAGGGCTAATATAACAGAGGCTGCGAGGGAAGTCTGTGGAGAAACAACAGGTCAAAGGAGAAAAGAAAGAGAGACGTGGTGGTGGTATGAGGAGGTGAAGCAGGCGATAAGTGAGAAGAAAAGAGCATTTAAAGTATGGCAGAGAACTAGAAGGGAAGAAGACAGAAGAGAATATAATGAAAAGAAAAAACAGGCAAAGAGAGAAGTGGCCAGAGCAAAAAGGGTGGCATGGGAAAGTTGTAGTAGAGATCTGGAGAGTGCACAAGGACGGACAAAAATGTTTAAAATTGCAAGACAGATGAGGAAGGACAGGAAAGACGTGGTGGGAGCTAAATTTGTAAAGGGTGAAAATGGGGAAATAAAAACTGATGAGGCAGAAATATTGGAAAGGTGGAAGAGGTACTTTGAGGAACTGTTAAATGAAGAAAATAATTATGAGATAGAAGAGATGGGAAAAGTTGAAGGGCCAGTTGCAATGATAACAGAAGCTGGAGTGGAGATAGTCTTAAAGGAAATGAAGTCCGGGAAAGCTCCAGGCCCAACAGGTATAACAGCTGATCTGATAAAAAAGGCTGGAAGTACTGGCGTAAAAGAATTGACAAGGATTTTTAATAACATCTTAGTACGAGGATAGCCACCTGAGGACTGGAGAGATAGCTGGACAACACCAATTTATAAAGCCAAAGGAGATGCTCTTCTGTGTGGAAAGTACCGAGGAGTCAGACCGTTGGAGCATGGAATGAAGATATTCGAAAAGGTGCTGGAAGGAAGGCTGAAGCAGATAGTGAAGATAGATAACCGACAGTTTGGATTTTGCGGAGGTAAATCCAAAATAGATGCAATATTCATCATGAGACAGTTACAGGAAAAGTTTCAACAGAGGAGGAAATGCTTGTACCATGTGTTTGTGGACTTGGAAAAAGTTTTTGATAGAGTACCAAGGAGAATTATAGAGTGGGCCTTGAGAAGACAGAATGTGCCTGAGAGACTCATTGCAGCTGTCATGTCTCTCTATACTGATACAAGATCAAAAGTCAAGACAATAGCAGGAACATCAGGAAATTTTGGAATAGGAGTTGGGGTACATCAAGGGTCAGCACTCAGTCCATTGCTGTTTAACATAGTAATGGAGGAGGCAACACAGGAATGTAGGAGAGAAGGCCCATGGGAATTGCTGTATGCTGATGACCTAGTGGTAACAGCGGAGACTAAGGAAGAAGTGGTGGAAATGTTTAATAGATGGAAAAATGGAATGGAGAAGAGGGGAATGAAAATAAAAATGGATAAGACAAAGGTAATGGTGACAGGCAAGAAACCAGTAGAAAGAATGCAGTCAGGAAAATGGCCATGTGGATGCTGTGGCAGAGGAGTAGGAGTGAACTCAGAGTTATGCACAGAGTGTAATAAGTGGTGCCACAGAAGGTGTTCAGGTCTGCAGAATTTGAGAGGAGTGCAAAATTTCCACTGCCCAGCCTGCATAAGAAGAGAGGCGGAGGGAGATGAAGCAAAGGATGCACTAGAGGTGAATGGGGCACACTATAGGAAGTGCAGCAGTTCTGATATCTAGGAGATATATTGGACTGTGAAGCAGGGGTGGAGAGATCAGTCAGCACAAGAGTGGCAGCAGCATGGTTAAAGTGGAAGGAAATAGCTAAAATATTGGTCAACAAACACATACCACTGAGATACAGAAATAAAATATATGAGGCCTGCATTACACCAGTATTGATATATGGTGCTGAAACATGAGCTTTGACAGATAAACTGATGAATGTTCTGAGGAGTACTGATCGTAGAATGTTAAGATACATGGCGGAAGTGAGATGGGAGGACAGAGTTTTGAGTGAGGAGGCAGCCAAAACATGCGGGGTGAAGGATCTCGATATCATCTTGAGGCAGAAGTGGCTTAGATGGTTTGGTCACATGAGGAGGAGTGAGGAAGGGAGCTGTGTAAGAATATCAGAATATCAGAGGAACTCGAAGTGGTGGGACATTGAACGCCAGGAAGACCTAAGAAGACCTGGAAAAGTGTTGTAACGCAAGATATGGAAAGACTGGGTATTGGAGAAGATTTAATCCAGGACAAGAAGCAGTGGAGAAAAGCCATCGCACGTCCAACCCTAGTCTGAATATGGGAACAGAAGGACGAAAAACGAAGATGATGATGATGATGAAACACCAATATTACATAATACAGCCTTACTAATGCTAGAGAAAGATGCAGTATCACTTTAGATATCCTACTGTTCACGTTTCATGAAAGAAAGCCTAACGTAGGACCATTTATTTCTCACATACGGACTGACCAAAAGGTGACGACTAAGGACTGAACAAAGGGTATGGTACGAATAGCTACATTGAATGTAAGGGGTGCAAATGATGAGGTGAAAGAAAGAGACATTGTCCAGGTGCTTGTGGATGTGAAAGTGGATGTATGTGGATTAACTGAAACTAAATAGGAAGGTGAGAGTGTGAGAGAATGGGAGTACTGATGGGGAATATGTGCAGGACTGGGTGACAATGTGAGGGCAAAAGGAGTGTGTATTGTTGTGAGTAACAGAAAGAAGGAGAATATAAGAGAGTACAGTAATGATAACTTGGCTCATGGATTGTGTGGGTATGACTGAAAGCTGGGCTATAAATGTGGGCGATTGTGTGCGTGTATGCGCTAACACAAGATCATGCAAGTAGAGTGAGGGAAGAGTTCTGGACAAATGTGGAAACCTGCATGGAAAAGTTTGAAAGGAATGAGAGAGTGTTTTTGATTGGAGATATGAATGGAAAAATAGGGAATGTGAAGATGGATGGAATAGTTGGTGAGTGGGGTGTGCATACAGAGATGGATGAGAATGGCAGTGCTTTAGTGGACATTTGTGCCAGGAGGGGGTTGGTGACAGCCAATACTCTCATCAGGCACAAAATGATCCATAGGAATATGTGGCGAGCGATGAGAAGGGTGGGTGGTGAACTGAATGAATGGAAGGCAATTACTGACTATATGTGTGTGGATGAAAGGATGAGAAGGTGTGTTATGGATGCAAGAGTAAATACAGGTTGAAGGAGTGGATCAAAGTCCAAATGAAAAGGAGAAATAGAAGAAAGGAAGGAGGGTGGAAAGGTTACAAGAGGATGGAAAAAAGGTAGAATATAAGAGGGAAGTGAAGGAATGATTGGGTAAATATGGATTAAAGCAGATGGGGAACATGGAAGGTGTGTGCAAGATATTCACAGAAGAAATCTGTGCAGCATGTGAGGTGGTATGTGGGGTGAAAAGAAGACGAAAGGGGGTGCAGGGAATAGCATGGTAGAATGAAGAGGTGAGAGAGGCTGTGGCACAAAACAAGAAAGCATACAGTGAGTGTGGTTGAGAAACAGGGGTGCGGAAGAAGTTGAGAGACGGAAGACAGAGTTATATGTAGAGAGGAAGAGAGAGGTGAAAAGATTAGTAAGAGAGAGTAAGAAGAGAGCTGATCAGGAATTTCGAAGGAATTTAAGTGTAAGGTGGAGGGAATGTAAAAAAAAAAAAAAAAAAAAAAAGTTCTGGAAATAGGTAAAGAGTTAGACAGGGTGCAAAAGATGTTAGCAAGGGAGTGAAAGATAAAAATGGTAAATTACTAGTGGAGAAGGGAAAAAAAGTGAGCAGATGGAGAAAACACATTAAGGAATTGCTGAACAGAGAAAATGAAAGTAATGCAAGTATAAGTGGCTGGGGAATGGCTGGGAGAAGGAGGAATGTGAGAAGAGAGGAAGAAATCGGTAGGATAGAATTTCCCCGTTAAAATGGGGAAAGCCCCAGGAACTGATGGAATGTGCAGTGAAATGCTGAAGCATGGGGGAGAGACAGTAGTAGAATGGATGTGGAAGAAGTGCAGATTGGCCTGGCAGGAAGGAAGAGTCCCGGAGGATTGGAAGTCAGGTATAATTATTCTCCTGTACAAAGGAAAAGGGGAAAACGAAGTGTGTGGTATGGTAATCGTAAGTGCAATGGTCTTCTTAGTGTAACAGGAAAAGTATATGGTAGGATACTTATTGACAGAGTTAGGGAAATAACAGAGGAAAGTATATGGTAGGATACTTACTGACAGAGTTAGGGAAATAACAGAGGAATTAGTTGGAGAACAGAGACATTTCAAGAAGGGAAGAGGTTGTGTAGATCAGATATTCATTCTTAGATCTTTAGTGGAAAAGTTTCTAGAGAATGGAAAGAAGTTGTATGCAGCCTTCATGGATATGGAGAAAGAATATGGCTGGGTAGATAGAGAAGGACTGTGGAAAGTATTAAGAATATATAGAATAGATGGGAAGTTGCTGAAGGCTGTGAAGAGTATGTATGAGGGTCCCAAGGCTGAGGTGAGTGTGGATAGTGAACTGAGTGAATTTTTCTATTAGAAAGTTGGATTTAAACAAGGATGTGTGATGTCTCCATGGCTGTTCAATATGTACATGGATGGGATGATAGGGTAATAAAAGAGTTAAAATGTAGGGCAGTAGACATTGGAGCAGCCCTAGTGAGAGAGGGCAGTGTTTGGAAACTCCCTGTATTGCTGTCTGCAGATGATACTGTGTTGTTCAGTGAAGACGAAGGGGAGCTGCAAGGCTTGGTGGATAAGTTTGGGAGAGTGTATAAAAAATGGAATCTAAAGGTGAATGTAAGGAAGAGTAGAATTATGGTCTTCGAGAGAAGTGAAGTCAGTGAATGCACAGTGGGGTTGGATGAAGAGGAAATGGAAAATGTGAGTGCATTTAAGTACTGTACTTGGGTAGTGTGATGAGTAAGGATGGAAGTTTAGAGGGTGAAGTGCTTGAAAGGGTGCAACAAGGAAGAAAGGTTGTTGGTTCCTTGAAAGCAGTGAGAAGAAACAGGGAAGTGAACACGGAAGTGAAAAAGCTACTACGTGAGAGTATTGTAATACCAACTCTAACATATGGAAGTGAAGCCTGGACTTTGTTGGAGGGACAGATGTCGAGAGTGAAAGCAGTGGAAATGAGTTATCTGGGAGGAGCATGTGGAGTTGCATGGAGAGACAGACTGACAAATAAGGAAGTGAAGGAGTGATGTGATGTGGACGTGATAGGAAGCGTTAGGAGAAACACAATGAGGCGGTTTGGTCATGTGGAGAGGATGGATAGTGAGAGACTGACAAGGAGAATGTGAGTAATGTGGAGGGGTATAGAGGAAGGGGGGGGGCCAAGGATGAGATGGAGGGATGGAGTGGAGAGGTATATAAGAAAGAGGGGTGTGAGCTGGGAGCAGGGCAATGAAATGGCAGGGGAGAGGGCGACATGGAGGCGATTTGTTTGTGGCCACCCCTTACAGGATTAAGGCATCTGGCAATAGATAGATAGATTGATTGATTAATTAATACACCGTTGCCTTGGTTTAAGATTTAATAACCATGACTCCTAGGTCTCACACATTCTGATAATTCAACTTCTTTTATCTATCTAAGTTGTATGGGTAAATTTATTGTTTCAGTCAAAAACAAAATTACGAGATTTTGATGTGTTTTTAAGGTATTTTAGACAATTCTAAAACAATTTTCTTCTATGGCATTTTTGTCACAAATTATTTTTACTTCGCTCCTGAAGATATGATCAGATAACCTAACCTAATCTTCAAGAACAAAATAAAAATTATTTACGACAAAAATGCCAGTGTCTTAGAATTGTCTAAATTACCAAAAAAAAAAACGGATCAAAATCTCGTAATTCTGTTTCTGGCTGAAGTGATAACAGAACCTTTGTATCTAGTATCCATGATGGTCTTCCCCACGTTATGTACTGGTACCTAACATTTTTCCACGTTAAAGGAATGATACAATTATTACAGATAATCCCTCAAAAACAAATTTTATCATTTGTTAATGGAAGCTTTCCTGCAGTCTCTCCTGACTGAACACATATTTTATCAAGATGACACTGAGCTGGTTTGCTTGCACTGCACTATCTTCCAAGTCAACATGCAGCTAATTCTGGCTTGAAATAATATCTTACCAGCACATATGAGTCCAATAGCCCACGATGAATATCAGTAAGTTTAATTGCTGCCCTAATAAATTCCTTCCAGTCATCAACTGTTTCTTCGCTGACACTTATAAAATTTGGCATGATTTGTACTCTTATCAAGAACTTGGAATTCTACGTGGTTCCGGTACAATTTGCCGTCAAAACAAATTGAAGGACGATTTCCAGTGCCAGGACAATTCGCATCCACGAAGATTCCCCGTCATACAGTGTTGCCAAATGTATCAGATGTAAATGAGCTAGAATGAGGTCTGAAATGCGCTAGAAATGCGCTAGGAAAACGTTCGTCTCCACGTCCCTGGTAGTAAGGGTTATGATGATGATAACAGCAATGATTATTGTTTTGATGATCATAAAAAAAAGTAATAATGGTAACAAACAGTACCGCTGTTGCTGCTGCTACTGTAATGATACTAAATATTAAAATAATAATGAAGATAATTATAATATATGTATTTATTTTGTAATTATTTTTACATACTATCAATGAGAGTATATGTCTATAATGTCTATGCTCATTACTCACCCTTAGTTGAGGGAAAAAATTATGGTGTCCTCTAGATCCTCGTCAGCTTCCTCATCTAATAATTCGGATGAACAGTGCGGTGCAGGTTCTGATGAAGTACTTGCACTAGCTCCTGACGATTTTGTTTCACTGTATGTTGCCATTGTTCCTATTTGCTTAACTACTACTTCTGGTAGTTCATATGAATAGCAACATTTTCCCACTCTCCGCAGGCCACTTCTCACAGTAATAATGGCACTAACGGATTTTGAGTTTAGCCGGTTTCTGAGCTTGCTTTTAACTATGTTTATTTGACTAAAGAGCCTCTCAACTTCAGCATTCGAGTGAGGGAGTGAAAGTATATTGAGTGCCAGCTCAGAGAGATCATGAAAACTATTTACTCCTATTGCATCCTTGTAACTAGCCACTTCAGCCCAAAATTTGACCGTTCATGTAGTTTCTTGCCACCGAACAACTGTAAAATTTCGCCAGACTGCCAATTTTGTCAATTTGTTTATATCAACATTTCAGCAATTTCTATTACAGGTTCTTTAACCACTTTCAGACACTCTTCAACCGAAAACAAAGACATCTTCTTCAAGATTCTGAAGTTATCTGGTAGTCTGTTTCGTAATTCATCACGCAGTTTGACAGCGCATGAAATGCAACGATCACGAAGTTGTCGCCGACCTTCTTGTGTCAGATTTGAGGTAGAACACGTCTTTTCGAATTCATAGCCCAAATATGCTCTGGGGTCAATGTAACTGGCAAAATCAGAGGTTAATGGATCGATTCTTGAGCTAGGTATCATCACTCTCCTACTTGTTGCACTAATAAGAAAGGTCTGATAGAAGTTTTGTTGGGTCGACATTTTCCCCCTGAAAGGTTTTCACAGTTCTCTGAACGTCCTGCAGAAGTGGGCGCAGAAAGAGCATGTAAAGTTTGTTAATGGGGTCACTGTACATGTTGTATAACATCTCTGCAGTAAAGCACTTTTCATCTGACCTTGCTATATTAAAGTGCATTTTAAGTTCTTCCCACTGAGCTAGAATGCAGGTCACTGCAGGTTCCAGTGATATCCACCTGGTGTCACATAATTTAGGTACCTGAAGTGGTTGTTTCTCATCATTCAATGTTTCATACAGAGTCTTGTAGATTAGCTGTCTTTTGGAAGAATGAGAAAACCAACTGTACGTCTCTCGCACCAAGAAATCGATGTTTCTAGGCAATGTTTCTGCCACAGCATGAGATAAAGCCAGTTGAATTGAGTGGCACACACAACGCACCATGATTAAGTTTGGGAGTTCCGGTTCCTTCTTTAAAAGTTCACACACACCGTTATTTAATCCAACATTAATGCTTGCATTATCAACTCCAATACCAAGCAAGTTTTGGGGGTCCAGCTGTACATCACACAGTTTCTTAATAGCATTTACAATAAACTGTGCTGTTCCATCTAGTAACTCCACTATACCAAGAAAGGTTGATACCATTTTCCTTAATTTCCTACTGAAATAGCGCACAATTACACCAAGCAGTTTTGTAACAGCAATATCAGTTGATTCATCTATAAGGAGACTGTATTTTTCATCAGCAATATCATCCTTGAGGCTCTCCATAAAGTGGGGTGCTAGCACATTTACCACTATGTTTTTGCACTTGGTTCGGTGTAGTTTCAGATTTTTCACTGCACTGCTGTCACTGAACATTACTTTGCAAGCTTCTGACACATGGTCCACTGTTAAAAAGGGAATGTTCTGCTATTACCATTGCTAGTCATCCTTCTGCTTGGCTTGATGAACGGCGTTGGGTGTCACTGATATGTGAGAATGGCAGTTTTGTTTGTCTTGAGCTAGAAAAAGGTTCTGCAGCTCGAACATGTTTCACAGAAGTTGTATGTCTTCTAAGATCACTGAGTTTTGCTGTGATCTCGCATTTACAGAACGCACAATATGCCTTAGTTTTGTCGTTTTCTAAAGGTCTCAGCCAATCCTTTAACTCTGGAAATGATTCCCAGCTCTTTCTATACACTTGTGTATAATTTGGCGCCATTCTGATAGTTATTCAAGAACTGATGCACCATTTCAAGCTTTCAGTAGTTGAGTCAGCTAACTGGTAGGCGGACTAGCAGAGGCGAGGCGGGCTGCAGGCAGATCACTTATCCAACGATACGACTGAGATGTACCGTATGGAGCAGTTGCCTTGTAGTCAAATTTCCAGTTTTAATCTTTGTTAAATACAGTCTCGGGAATTATGATTTGTATGAATTGTAAATGAAAAATATACGAGAATTAAATATTCTCTTATTATCCTAACTGGCCCGATGAAACGATAGTTTGAGAAATATTACGAAACACATGATTATTTTTTTAAAGTAAAAAAGTCCCAGTCCTGTCCAGTTCGTGTTTAACTTACGGAATTCATATTCTCTAGCATGGAAAGAAGTAAATTTATGCTTAACATACCCATGATTATGACTTCTTGGAAATGCGCTAGAACATGCACCAAATCAAAGAAAAATGCACCAGAAAATGCGTTATGCGCAAAATACGAAATTTACGCGCTATTTGTCATGCCAATGCGCCAGAACTAGCGCATTTCGCGCCAATTTGGCAACACTGCCGTCATATTCAGTGCTGCCGCTTGTCCGTAACTGCTACTGATGTCATATTTCCGTCGTTTTTTGTCATTTTCTTTTAAGAGAAAACGTAGCAGTGTTAAATATACAAAGATAACTAAATTATCAATAAGGCCCGTGTTGGCATACCTAGTATATCATAATATCTCTCATTACTAATTTTAAAGGATATGAAACAGTATGGTTAGTCATGTCCT
>JAGKTI010000379.1:100038-113888 GCA_018397915.1 Birgus latro
ATATATAACATGAAATGTGTAATAACAGCAGTAATTACAGTAATTACCAAAAGATATTGCTCACCACACGAATCAATGCCTCTCTATGCATATGCAGCATCTTCTGTGTTAATAAGCAATGATTCTGAGAAACATAACAGCAAGAACAATACGAGTTCTACCTATAACTGCACCATTTCTTTTTTTATAATCAAAAAGTATGTAACGTTCCATTTTATGGCCAACGTATCTAAATACATTACAAGAATGAACATGCAACAAGAATACAAATAATGGCCTTATACGGGGCATTACTCACATGTAATAAGAAGTCTTTAATGCCAGAGCCGCTGAAGTCCTCAGAAGTGCTTGACTCTGCATATAACCCTTGTGGTTTCAGACAGCTTGTTCTGGACTCACCGCTTCCGTAGCCCTGATCACGTCATCATCATTTACACGTTCCAATAATGACCATTATGATATGAAACATATGTTAATGGAAATATAATAGATAGACAACCTAACTGTTTATTTCCTCCTTTTTTATTTCACATTTGTACTCTTGAAATGGGAAAAACAACATTACGGAAATATTTCCGTATGTGACGTCATGTCCGTAGTGTGACGTAGACATCCGTTTAGCAGACGAATTTCCGCAGGGTGGCACCACTGGTCATATTATAAGTATACTTAATATTACTTAATACTATAATAACTGATTTTCATGGGGAACTATCAAGGTCTATGTTCATTCAATGGTGCAAGCTTTGTATATTATTTATAAGCTGAACTTACAGTCAATAATTAACTTGTCTCTACGTCGACTTTGAAATATACTCTGGCGTCACCCATAGCTGTCTTCATTAATTTCTATTGATATTGTTATGCTGCGTCTTCAAGGGCCAACTCCTTGTCTCTTGATCACGAGCGACTGTTCTGGGGGTTCTTTTCTAGACCGGGTTCAGTACAACTAGAGGAACAGGGCATAGAAACTTGGCGCAAACAACCTTACACTTATATTGCTTATAGTTCCACAACACTTAACAAGATACAAATACAATATCACACAATACACTATTCAAGTACAAGGCACAATTAGGACTATGGGACTCTGGTCTGGGCAGCTGAATACTTGGGCTGCTCACAGGTGTCAGCCAGGTGTGGGGGGAAGTCCCATCAAGGGTGTCTTCTCGCAAGAGGCACGGGATTACTGCTAAGGGCCGGGTCATCTGGGCTGGACTGCTGGGCGGCGTGGAGGAAGACCCTTTCCTGGTGGGGCCTCGTCTTAGAGTTCATCTCTCGGGGCTAGGGCCGAATAGGGCGAGCAGGCGCGCTTGTCTGCGCCTGCTCTTGGACGTGGAGATCTGGCCGGTGGGGCCGGGGAGGTCGCGCCCCGGGGTCCTGCGGGCACCCCTCGGTGTCCGAGGGCTGCGGTCTTCCTCGGGCTGAGCCGCCGTCAGGGGCGTCCTGCGGCAACCCTTCCTCTGGGAGTCCGACAGCTGGGGGCATCGTCAGGGTGCTGGTTGAAGGGCATGGACTCCCAGGCACGTCACGGGGCTTCGCCAGAGCTCCTCCAGCTGCAACGCCTCCAGGGGACTGCTGCTGTGGGGAGAGAGAGAAGGTTGTCCCCCTGTCCCGTGTGGATGCTGGCTGACAAGGCAGTTCCTCTAATCCCAGGTGTTATACCACGTATTTAAGGGCCGACTACTCATCCCTTGTACACGCAGGTGAGAGGGGAACTTATTACCTGTCGCGTTTCTGAGGGACGACTTCTCGTCCCATCAAATAGCAGACTCACAGCGGGTTCTTATTCAAGACCGGGTCGGGATTTGTAAGGAAAGGACTGGGCATAAAAACAAGGCAGTGAACTGTTACACACATGTATTGCAAATATCTTCCCAGAGACAAATATTACAACACTAAATACAGTAGATTCTGGGTTGGCCAGAGATGGGTTAGTACAAGGTTTTACTGAATTACAATCTGTCTCTATACCAGCTTAGGGCAAGTATAGTTGTTGTGCTACGTATTTGTGGGACAGTTTCTCACCCTCAAATACGCAGGCTAAAGCGGGTCCCTATTCTAGACCGGGAGGTAACTCCAAAGAGTAGGACTGGACACAAAAACAAGGCAGTAAATATTACACATGTGAAATACAGGAGTTAGGGTTTGGAGCCACCAACCACACGGCGAGCGGAGCAGACGACACCAGCTCCCCAACCCCCCCAGATCACCGGGAGATTACCGCCAGCGCAGCGCGGCTGGGAGCAGGAACGACCTACCTGTTCAACTTCCCGGCGCCCCTCTTGTGCTCAGGTGAGGGCCCGGAAAGGTAGCAGTCACCGGCACCTTGTCTCCGGCCGGAGCACAGCTCTGCAGGTAAGGGGTGGAGTTTACAACTCCACACAGCGCCGCGGTACTGACAATTGTCGTACCGGGTACGGGGCAGAATTGGCCATTGTCCGTTCCCCAGCTGTCTCCCCGCCACAGGGCCGCGACACGGATGCGTGTCGGTCAGTCTCCTGTAGGCGTTCCCCCAAGAGCGGCACCGCCGTACCGGCCATGAGCCATACTGGGCATGAGGCAGGATCGGCCATAGTCCGTCCCTCAGCTGCTAGTGACCAAAGCTCGTTGACACAGGCCATAGCTGTCCCAGAGCTCACCTCCTCGGCGTTAGCCACAAGCCACGCCAAGCCTAACACAGTGTAGGCCACAAGCCGCCAGGGAAATAGGCCCAACACAGTGCAGGCCACAAGCTGCCAGGAAAGTAGACCCAACACAGTGCAGGCCACAAGCTGCCAGGAAACCAGGTCTAACACAGTGCAGGCCACAAGCCGCCAGGGAAGTAGACCCGACACAGTGCAGGTCACAAGCCGCCAGGAAACCAGGTCTAACACAGTGCAGGCCACAAGCCACCAGAAAAGTAGACCCAAGACAGTGCAGGCCACAAGCCGCCAGGAAACCATCTCTCCCTGTGCCCTCTCGGCGTCAGCCACGAGCCATGCCAGACCCAACACCGTGCAGGCCACAAGCCGCCAGGAAATCAGGTCTAACACAGTGCAGGCCACAAGCCGCCAGGAAACTATCTCTTCCTGTGCCCTCTTGGCGTCAGCCACGAGCCACGCCAGACCCAACACTGTGCAGGCCACAAGCCGCCAGGAAATCAGGTCTAACACAGTGCAGGCCACAAGCCGCCAGGAAACTATCTCTTCCTGTGCCCTCTTGGCGTCAGCCACGAGCCACGCCAGACCCAACACTGTGCAGGCCACAAGCCGCCAGGAAATCAGGTCTAACACAGTGCAGGCCACAAGCCGCCAGGAAACTATCTCTTCCTGTGCCCTCTTGGCGTCAGCCACGAGCCACGCCAGACCCAACACTGTGCAGGCCACAAGCCGCCAGGAAATCAGGTCTAACACAGTGCAGGCCACAAGCCGCCAGGAAACTATCTCTTCCTGTGCCCTCTTGGCGTCAGCCACGAGCCACGCCAGACCCAACACTGTGCAGGCCACAAGCCGCCAGGAAATCAGGTCTAACACAGTGCAGGCCACAAGCCGCCAGGAAACTATCTCTTCCTGTGCCCTCTTGGCGTCAGCCACGAGCCACGCCAGACCCAACACTGTGCAGGCCACAAGCCGCCAGGAAATCAGGTCTAACACAGTGCAGGCCACAAGCCGCCAGGAAACTATCTCTTCCTGTGCCCTCTTGGCGTCAGCCACGAGCCACGCCAGACCCAACACTGTGCAGGCCACAAGCCGCCAGGAAATCAGGTCTAACACAGTGCAGGCCACAAGCCGCCAGGAAACTATCTCTTCCTGTGCCCTCTTGGCGTCAGCCACGAGCCACGCCAGACCCAACACTGTGCAGGCCACAAGCCGCCAGGAAATCAGGTCTAACACAGTGCAGGCCACAAGCCGCCAGGAAACTATCTCTTCCTGTGCCCTCTTGGCGTCAGCCACGAGCCACGCCAGACCCAACACTGTGCAGGCCACAAGCCGCCAGGAAATCAGGTCTAACACAGTGCAGGCCACAAGCCGCCAGGAAACTATCTCTTCCTGTGCCCTCTTGGCGTCAGCCACGAGCCACGCCAGACCCAACACTGTGCAGGCCACAAGCCGCCAGGAAATCAGGTCTAACACAGTGCAGGCCACAAGCCGCCAGGAAACTATCTCTTCCTGTGCCCTCTTGGCGTCAGCCACGAGCCACGCCAGACCCAACACTGTGCAGGCCACAAGCCGCCAGGAAATCAGGTCTAACACAGTGCAGGCCACAAGCCGCCAGGAAACTATCTCTTCCTGTGCCCTCTTGGCGTCAGCCACGAGCCACGCCAGACCCAACACTGTGCAGGCCACAAGCCGCCAGGAAATCAGGTCTAACACAGTGCAGGCCACAAGCCGCCAGGAAACTATCTCTCCCTGTGCCCTCTCGGCGTTGGCCACGAGTCACGCCAGGCCAAATACAGTGCAGGCCACAAGCCGCCAGGAAACCAGATCTAATGCAGTGCAGGCCACAAGCCGCCAGGCAGCTATCCCTACGGTCACGCAGGCGTTGGCCAAGAGTCATGCTTGGCCCAGTACAGAGCAGGCCACAAGCTGCCAGGAAACTACCCTCCCCGTAACCCATCAGGCGTTGGCCACGAGTCACGTCGGGTCAGGAGCAGAGCTGGCCATAGTCCGCTCCTCTCCTATGGGAGCACCAGCAGTTGGAGAAGACCCTACACCCGAGACGTGGCAGAGTCTCACCCAGGACCCTGGTTCCCTGCAGCTCCACAAGGGTGACCAGCTGCCGGACCAGAGCCCCCGCAGACCTCGCAGCCGACGACGGGCCCCATCCACCACTTCCCCGGGCCGAGCTTCCCGTGAGGCGTCCCTGACGGCGATGCCGCCCTCGAGCCGTTGCCGCAGCCCAGCCACCCCGGGTTCCAGTCCCCTGGGTCCCCTGTTGCCCCAGGAGTTGCCCCGCACACCAGGGCGCGACCTACCAGTGGGTGAGGTCTCCCAACGACACTCCCAGATCCGACGTCAGGCCCAGCTCCTAGCCCTATTCGGGCCGAGCCCTTAGCCCCACAGCCATGTGTGGGACCCTGCCCAGGAGCACGCCACTCCGCCCCTGTTTCCCTCCTGATGGAGGAATCGCCCTGGGCCCATCAGTATCACCCAAGTGAGTGGACTATCTATATATATGTGTGTGTACCCTTAAGCTCAGTTCTAGTGTGCATCTATGGGTATCTTACGAGTGATTCCCTACAGTGTATCCTCAAGTGAAGTGACCAGGAACCCCGAACAAGATTGGACGTGCCGATAGATAGAACGTGGCCGGACATATATTGAAAGGTAGAGTCCTGCCGCCCTAGACAGCCTCAGTGGTAACCCTGACATGCCCCTTTTGTGTCTTTGTGCCTTGCGCTGGTGTTTACGTTCCCCCTCCCCTGTGTTTAGCTAAACTTGCATCAGCCCCTTGTCTCAGTCGCGTGGCTAACCCGGACATACCAAATACCACAGTCCCCCCTGTTAAATACCTTTATGGGCAACCCTACCTGTGATAGACTTCCGGCCGCCAGTTACCTGAAGTACAGGTGTAACGTAAGATATACATGTATACAGTGCCATCCAGTGCTATACGGGTTTTAGAGATTGTGTCAAAACCATTCATGTGTCCGAAGATATAAATGTGTTGTACTGTATGTAACACGAGTGTCGGGTGAATAGTACCATACTTGAACAAGAAGGTAATGTGACAGATAGCAATTGTGTACAGTGTTCACTTGCCCCCCGGCAAATCCTTTGTAATATCTGTGATGTATTATTGTTCTGTGTCTTATGTCTAGAATACATGTGTGATATCCACTGCCTTGTTTTTGTGTCCAGTCCTGCTCTTAGGAGTTACCTCCCGGTCTAGAATAGGGACCCGCTTTAGCCTGCGTATTTGAGGGCGAGAAACCGTCCCACAAATACGTAGCATAACACTGGTGGCTAGCGGTGGTTCTTGACCCGGANGGTAAAAAAGGACTGGAAAAGTTTTTGTGAAAATGGCAGCCAAAACACATGTACCCCTACCAAAATTTGACCCAGAACAATGCGACATCTCTACTTACTTGCAAATGGTCAAGCCATTGCTCGATATTGGTTTTGAAGAAGATAATCAGAAAATTGCGGTCACTCTACCTTACTTGGGAAAGGCAGTAGCTAGCATAGCACCAAAGGTAGTCCCAGACCTCACATGGGCTAGATTTACAAAAATTGTTGTAGACACTATCACCTCGTCATTAGGGAAAGTTGTCGCAGTATCACAACTAGATGCCCTCAGATATGACGGGGACCTGGACAATACCCTGGTCCAAGCTAGGCGACTCGTCACTGCCACATACCCGGATGCTCAAGTGAATACCTGGGATGAACATATTTTTAATACTCTCCTTAGAGTCCTCCCGGGCATGGTCAAGGAACATTTTGTTATCCATGACCCGACAGGAAATTTGGACCGCGACGTCCAACTCATATGCCACCTACTCGCCGTCCGCCTCGACACGCAACAAATCGGGGTTGTGAGCCGGTTCCTGACAAAACCCCCACCCACGCGGCCCCAACCCTCTCCAGCCCCACTGCGAGATACCTCCGCCTCGGCTCTCCCCAGAGCCCACCTCACCAGGAGGCGGTCGCCTCAGGACGATAGTACAAACCTCATCATGATCAACCCATGGGAGTTCACCGCCTGTAATAGCCGCTGCCCACTTCACGACATTCGTGAGCAGCTCAAGGTGGCACGCAGAAGGAAAGCCGATCCACCGAGGCGCTGCCCGATGCTGGCAGTAGAGGAGGGTCCAGCGAACCCCCAACCCCCTCTCGTCAAGGAACCTGATGCCGGCTGGGAGACTAAGGCCCCACTGGCGCTGGATTTTTAGGATTGCCCCCGCACTGCCCCACGGTGGCGGGGGCCACCTCTGCCAAATACCGACCCCCTGTTTATGAAAAGATGAAATTGCAGGGGGTTAAGGCAAGACTCCTGGTGGACACAGGAGCCGCCAGGTTTTGCCTATATACTCACTTTTACTCCTGCCACCAGGGAAAATTTGGACCCGTTCTCCCCACTTCAACTCGTCTTATAGACGCGGGGGAAGGCTCCCTACCTATCCGTGGGGAAACACAAGCCCTACAAGTGACGACGCATCAACAAGCCTCCACTCATCATCCCTTCATCGTGTTCGATTCGTCCTGCCGCTCGTATGATGGTTACTTGGGGCTAGACCTACTGCAAAAGCTCCACACACACATAGACTGCCACGGGAGACGACTGCAGTTTCGGCAGCCCCCCCCAAGAACCTGCAAGCATATGTATGTGCGCAAGCCAGGACAGTGCCCCTCCACCTTCTCGTAAGCCGGCCCCCGGTCCCACATTTCCCACGACTGTCACGTCCTCCCTCACCATTCCCCCTCACAACGAAGCGTGGTTAAAAATCAACAAGCCCACATGGACCCATACCCTTTTCTCCCCCAGTGTCCCCACTGGGCCCCTCGCAGCCTGTCTAATGTCGCCAACCTTCCTTCCGCCCCACTTGAATGCCATCAAAGTGGCGAACCTGGCGGCTACACCCCTCACTCTGCCGAAGGGATTTTTGGTTGGCGACCTAGAACTGGCAGAGCTGTGCGACACCACACCCCTAGAGTCACCTCTCTCTCCCCTTCCTCCGCTACCTGAACACCTATCGCCGCATCAGGCCGAGACGCTACACCACCTGCTCCTCGAGCACCAGGACCTCTTCTCCACCGGGCCCGCCGACTTGGGGCATACGACGTATTTAGCCCACGAAATTCACACCACTGGGCCTCCCATTCGCTAACCCTCTCGCCGGAAGAACCAGCACCAACGGGCTGAGGAGGACCGGCAAGTTCAAGAAATGCTGGACGCCGGGCATCATAACGCCCTCTACCAGCCCCTGGTCCTCCCCTGTCGTCTTGGTCCGGAAGAAAGACGGAACGCAACGCTTCTGCGTCGACTACCGCCGGTTGAACGATGTCACTACGAAAGATGCCACTCCTCTTCCCCGAATAGACGACTCCCTAGACTCCCTACATGGCTCCACCTGGTTTTCTACGTTGGACCTCCAGTCAGGATACTGGCAGGTCCCCGTCCACCCCCAGGATCAAGAGAAAATGGCTTTCTCCACGAGCAACGGGAGACTGTACCAATTTAACGTTCTCCCGTTTGGGCTCTGCAATGCCCCAGCCATCTTCTCCTGCCTCATGGAGTCCGTCCTTAGCGGTCTGACATGAGAAGTCTGCCTGGCGTACCTCGATGATGTAATTGTGTTTAGTAAAACGTGGGCTGATCACCTGCACCGCCTCCAGCAGGTATTTCACCGGATACGCCAGGCTGGGCTCAAACTCAAGCCTACTAAATGTGTTCTAGTCACCCACTCGGTCCCCTTTCTAGGACACATTGTCTCGGGGAAAGGCATCTCTCCCGATCCTGAAAAGTTAAAAGCCATCGCTAATCAACCGCTTCCCCAAGACGTGCACCAAGTCCGTGCCCTCCTAGGCCTCGCTTCATACTATCGACGGTTCATAAAAGGGTTTGCCGACCTTGCGAAACTGCTCCATGACCTCACTAAAAAGGGTGAGCCCTTTGTCTGGAGCAACGACCGCGTCACCGCATTCCACTCCCTGAAGGAAAAACTTGTTTCCTCCCCCATCGTCGCCTTCCCTAACTATGACCTTCCATTTAGATTGTATACTGACGTGTCCCTGGTGGCCATAGGCGCCGTTCTGGCCCAGGTCCAGGAAGGGCACGAGCACATCATAGCTTGCGCCAGCTGCACCTTAAACCCCGCCGAACGCAATTATGCAGCTAACAAACGCGAATGTTTGGGGGTCGTCTGGGCCCTTGATTACTTCAGGGCCTACCTATCGGGCACCAGCGTCACCGTCATCACGGACCACCAGTCCCTCCAGTGGCTGCAGAAGTCAGCCACCCACAATGCCCAGCTCCTCCGCTTGCGCGAATCACTGGAAGAGTTTGATTATAAGATCGCGTACCGGCCTGGGAAATTACACACCAACACCGACGCCCTCTCCTGCCTGCCAGTACAATCACTCCTCCCTCAGTCTGATTTAATCCAACACTGGCAAGATCGAGATCGACCCCCCTGGATTCCCCAGCACCTTTTCAACAAACTCCACCTGCAAGGGGACCAACTCTTCATGCCTTCCGGTCACGTTGTCCTTGACCCGGACTCCACCGTGAGCGTCCTCACTCACCTTCACTCGGACAATGGTATCCATCTGGGTACAAAGAAGCAGACTCAGGTCTTCAATGACCTCTACTGGGCCCCCAACCCCAGTACCCTAGCCCAGCATGTCACCCAGGCGTGTCGAGCATGCTGCCTAGGGAAGGACATTACCCGCACAGCAGGTCCTACTGGCAAAATTACTGCCCACAAGCCCTGGCAGCTTTTATCCGTCGACGTTGTCGGGCCCCTGCCACCCAGATCTGGCTACCGTTACATCGTCACCTTCGTCGACGTGTACTCAAAGTTCCTTATTGCTTACCCGGCCAAGGAACACACTGCCGTCGCCATAGCCGACACCCTCATGCACCACGTCTTCCCCTACTTTGGCGTCCCCCAGGCCATTCACTCCGATAATGCCCCTGAATTTACGAACCAAATCTGGAAAGAACTGTCCGTCCTATTTGGGTTTTCCATTTCGCATTCCTCCCCATACTGGCCCCAAGGAAACGGGGTATGTGAGAGGAGCCATCGAACCCTCTTAAACCAAATTAGGACCCGGATCCAGAGCACCCAGGATCAAGAATGGCCTGCCCACGTCAAAGTCATACAGTGGGGGATGAACACATGCCCCCGCGACGATGGCATCACCCCACACGAATGCGTATTTGGAGAGGCGCCCCTCCTGCTCCCTCTCCGACAACACCTACAACCCCCTGCCCCGTCCTCCCTCGCGGACCCCTTATATCACCTGAAGCGTCGCCTGCAACACCTGCACAGCCACCAAGACACTCAGACAGATTCCTCCCCTACTAACCCTTCCAAACCAGGTGACGAGGTCTTCATGGCCTGCTTGCCCACCCCTAGTAAGGTTCCCCCTCGCTTTATGGGGCCATATGTGGTCACGCAGGTCCCCAACCCCTTTCAAGTCATCATCGACTACCTCGGGACAACACGCACTTACAGGAATCGCCACGTCCGCCCCTCCCGTGACTCCACCGGGCCTTCCGCACCCACCCCAACCACAAGAGCCAGTCCCATGCCAAGCGCTCCCCAGGAAGAGCCCTTTGTTTATTATTCCTCTCCCTCCCCTTCCACCCCGGCTTCCACCGCCACACCACCCACTCCATGCGCTCACCGCACACCGGCCGGAAATGCCACGCCGGCCTCTCCGTGCTCTTCGCCCAGCCCAACCCCCACCCCGCCGACCTCGCCAACCAACCATACCCCGCTACCTCGCACTCCGCCCGCCCCCACCCTGCCTTCCCTTTCCTCGTTGCCGCCCACTCCACACCTAACCACGACCACAACCCACTCCGGGCGCATTTCACGCCCACCTATGCGCTACACCTCAACCCCTATGCCCACCCATTCACCCAGTAGCGATCAACTGCCCACCCCACCCCAATACCGCCCCAATATCCCTCCTTTCTCCACACCTCGTGTGGAAAAACCCGCCCCACTCCATTCCCAGGGGAACACCGCACCCACACTCCGCCGGCAATATAAGCCGCACCAGGCTGCTTCTGGCCAGCATTCGCTTCCAGGACACCACTGCTACCACCACCATGCATGTCACCAGAGTCACCTGGTTCCCACCGTCGGACGGAATCTACGTGTGAGGAGCACGCGGCACCTACTATCCCTCCTCCAGCAGGCGAACCACCCTACCACCCTACGGGTCGCCTACGTGCCCCAACTCACCACCAACGTAGCCTCCGACCATTGGACGTCCTTCCTCAGCCACCTCAACCCCATCCACAGGATGGCCAACACTCACCTGTACCACCTCCAGTCACAAGGTCGTGACTTCAACACAGAAGAGGGTGGTGAAATACAGAGTTAGGGGTTGGAGCAACCAACAACACGGCAAGCGGAGCAGACAACACCAGCTCCCCCAACCCCCCCCAGATCACTGGGAGATTACCGCCAGCACAGCGCGGCTGGGAGCAGGAACGACCTACCTGTTCAACTTCCCGGCGCCCCTCTTGTGCTCAGGTGAGGGCCCGGAAAGGTAACAGTTGCCGGCACCTTGTCTCTGGCCGGAGCACAGCTTTGCAGGTAAGGGGTGGAGTTTACAACTCCACAAAGCGCCGCGGTACTGACAATTGTCGTACCGGGTACGGGGCAGAATTGGCCATTGTCCGTTCCCCAGCTGTTTCCCCGCCACAGGGCCGCGACACGGACATGTGTCGGTCAGTCTCCTGTAGGCGTTCCCCCAAGAGTGGCACCGCGGTACCGGCCATGAGCCATACTGGGCATGAGGCAGGATCGGCCATAGTCCGTCCCTCAGCTGCTAGTGACCAAAGCTCGTTGACACAGGCCATAGCCGTCCCAGAGCTCACCTCCTCGGCGTTAGCCACAAGCCACGCCAAGCTTAACACAGTGCAGGCCACAAGCCGCCAGGGAAATAGCCCCAACACAGTGCAGGCCACAAGCCGCCAGGAAAGTAGACCCAACACAGTGCAGGCCACAAGCCGCCAGGAAACCAGGTCTAACACAGGCAGGCACAAGCCGCCAGGGAAGTAGACCCGACACAGTGCAGGCCACAAGCCGCCAGGAAACCAGGTCTAACACAGTGCAGGCCACAAGCCGCCAGGAAAGTAGACCCAAGACAGTGCAGGCCACAAGCTGCCAGGAAACCATCTCTCCCTGTGCCCTCTAGGCGTCAGCCACGAGCCACGCCAGACCCAACATCGTGCAGGCCACAAGCCGCCAGGAAATCAGGTCTAACACAGTGCAGGCCACAAGCCGCCAGGAAACCAGGTCTAACACAGTGCAGGCCACAAGCCGCCAGGAAATCAGGTCTAACACAGTGCAAGCCACAAGCCGCCAGGAAACTATCTCTTCCTGTGCCCTCTCAGCGTCAGCCACGAGCCACGCCAGACCCAACACCGTGCAGGCCACAAGCCGCCAGGAAATCAGGTCTAACACAGTGCAGGCTGCAAGCTGCCAGGAAACTATCTCTCCCTGTGCCCTCTCGGCATTGGCCACGAGTCACGCCAGGCCAAATACAGTGCAGGCCACAAGCCACCAGGAAACAAGACCTAGTGCAGTGCAGGCCACAAGCCGCCAGGCAGCTATCCCTACGGTCACGCAGGCGTTGGCCACGAGTCACGCTTGGCCCAGTACAGAGCAGACCAGAAGCCGCCAGGAAACTACCCTCCCCGTAACCCATCAGGCGTTGGCCACGAGTCACGTCGGGTTGGGAGCAGAGCTGGCCATAGTCCGCTCCTCTGCTACGGGAGCACCAGCAGTCGGAGAAGACCCTACACCCGAGATGTGGCAGAGTCTCACCCAGGATCTTGGTTCCCTACATCTCCACCAGGGTGACCAGCTGCCGGATTAGAGCCCTCGCAGACCTCGCAGCCAACGACAGGCCCCATCCACCACTCCCCCGGGCCGAGCTTCCCGTGAAGCGTCCCTGACGGCAACGCTGCCCTCGAGCCGTTGCCACAGCCCAGCCGCCCCGGGTTCCAGTCCCCTGGGTCCCCTGCTGCCCCAGGAGTTGCCCCGCACACCAGGGCGCAACCTACTGGTGGGCGAGGTCTCCCAACGATGCTCCCAGATCCGACGTCAGGCCCGGCTCCTAGCCCTATTCGGGCCGAGCCCTTAGCCCCACAGCCATGTGTGGGACCCTGCCCAGGAGCACACCACTCCACCCCTGTTTCCCTCCTGACGGAGGAATCGCCCTGGGCCCATCAGTGTCACCCAAGTGAGTGGACTATCTATATATGTGTGTGTGTACCCTTAAGCTCAGTTCTAGTGTGCATCTACAGGTATCTTACGAGTGATTCCCTACAGTGTATCGTCAAGTGAAGTGACCAGGAACCCCGAATAAGATTGGACGTGCCGATAGGTAGAACGTGGCCAGACCTATATTGAAAGGTAGAGTCCTGCCGCCCTAGACAGCCTCAGTGATAACCTAAACATGCCCCTTTTGTGTCTTTGTGCCTTGCGCTGGTGTTTACGTTCCCCCTCCCCTGTGTTCAGTTAAACTTGCATCAGCCCCTTGTCTCAGCCGCGTGGCTAACCCGGGCATACCAAATACCACAGTCCCCCCTGTTAAATACCTTTATGGGCAACCCTACCTGTGATAGACTTCCGGCCGCCAGTTACCTGAAGTACAGGTGTAACGTAAGATATACATGTATACAGTGCCATCCAGTGCTATACGGGTTTTAGAGATTGTGTTAAAACCATTCCTGTGTCCGAAGATATAAATGTGTTGTATGTAACACGAGTGTCGGGTGAATAGTACCATACTTGAACAAGAAGGTAAAGTGACAGATAGCAGTTCACTTGCCCCGCGGCAAATCCTTTGTAATATCTGTGATGTATTATTGTTCTGTGTCTTATGTCTAGAATACATGTGTGATATCCACTGCCTTGTTTTTGTGTCCAGTCCTGCTCTTAGGAGTTACCTCCCGGTCTAGAATAGGGACCCGCTTTAGCCTGCGTATTTGAGGGCGAGAAACCGTCCCACAAATACGTAGCATAACAACATGTATTCCAGATATTTCACAGAGAACAACAATACATCACAAACATTACAATGGGTTTGCCGGGGGTAAATTAACACGGTATACAATTGCTGTCTGTCACTATACCTTCTGGTTCAGGTATGGTACTATTAACCCGACACTCATGG
>JAGKTI010000379.1:118620-141041 GCA_018397915.1 Birgus latro
TCCAAGACGGCGGGACTCTACCTCTAAGATATAGGTCAGGCCACGTTCTGTCTATCGGCACGTCCAATCTTACATTCTGGGTTCCTGGTCACTTAAATTTGAGAATACACTGTAGGGGATCACTCGTGAGATATCTGTCGATGCACACTATATCTGGGTCTAAGAGTACACACACATACTGTATACATATAGTCCACTCACTTGGTTACCACTGGTGGGCCCAGGTTGATTCCTCCGTCCGGAGGAAAAAGGGGCAGAGTGGCGCGTTCCTGGGCGGGGCCCCACACATGGTCGTGGGGCTAAGGGCTCGGCCCGAAGAAGGCCAGGAGATGGGCCTGACGTCGGGTCTGGGAGCGCCTTCAGGAGACCCCGCCCACCGGTAGGTCACGCTCTGGTGTTCGGGGCAACTCCTGGGGCAACAGGGGACCCAGGGGACTGGAACCCAGGGCGGCTGGGCTGCGGCAACTGGTAGAGGGCGGCGTTGTCGACAGGGTCACCTCACGGGAACCTCGGGCCGGGGGAGTAGTGGACAGGGCCCATTGTCGGCTGCAATGTCTGCGGGGGCTCTGGTCCGGCAGCTGTTCATCCTGGTGGAGTCTTAGGGAACCAAGGTCTTGGGTAAGACCTCGCCACGCCTCGGGTGTAGGGTCCTCTCCGGCTGCTGGTTCTCCTGTAGGGGAGAAGCGGACTGTGGCCGGCTTTACTCTTGGCCCGACGTGACTTGTGGCCGACGTCTGAGGGGCACAGGGAAGGATAGCTTCCGGGCAGCTTGTGGCCTGCGCTACCCCGGCCTGGCGTGACTTGTGGCTTATGCGTAAGTGTGCACAGGGGAGGATAGCTCCCTTGCGGCTAGTGGCCTGCTCTTTGTCTGGCCTGGCGTGACTTCTGGCCGACGCCTGAGTGGCCGGGAGGAGGATAGCTTCCGGACAGCTTGTGGCCTGCGCTAACCTGGCCTGACGTGACTTGTGGCCAACGCCTGAGTGTGCACAGGTGAGGATAGCTTCCTGGCGGCTTGTGGCCTGCCTTACCTCTGGCCGGACGTGACTTGTGGCTGATGTCGAGAGGGCACAGGAGGTGAGTTCTGGGACGGCTATGGCCTGTGCCAGCGAGCTAAGGTCACTAGCAGCTGAGGGACGGACAATGGCCGATCCTGCCTCGTGCCCAGTACGGCTCATGTTCGGTACTGTGGTGCCGCTCTGGGGGGAAACCGACAGGAGGCAGACGACTTGTGGCCAGTCCTGCCCGACTGACACGCATCTGTGTCACGGCCCTGTGGCGGGGAAGCATCTGGGGAATGGACTGTGGCCAGTTCTGCTCCGTACCCGGTACGAGTGTGGCCGGTTCTGCCCTGTACCCGGTACGACTGTGGCCGATACCGCGGCGTTGCGTGGAGTTATAAGCTCCACCCCTTACCTGGTGAGCTGCGCTCTGGCCGGAGACTAGGTGCTGGTGACTGCTACCTTTCCGGGCCACCACCTGGGCGCAAGAGGGGCGCCAGGAAGTTATACAGGTAAGCCGTTCCTGTTCCCAGCCGCGCTGTGTTGGCGGCAGTCCCCCGGTGATACTGGGGGGGTTGGGGGCGCTGGTGTCGTCTGCCCCGGTCACCGTGTGGTTTGTGGCTCCAACCCCTAACTCCTGTATTTCAATGGTAGAATACACCCAGTTTTTATGGTACTTGTATTACACTTATACTTTGGACACAGAAATACACTTGTTATTGTTATGCTACGTATTTTCAGGTCAGTTTCTCGCCCTCAAATACGCAGGCTACAGCAGGTCCCTATTCTAGACACGGGTCGGTATCTCTAAGGGCTAGGACTGGACACAAAAACAAGGCAGTGAATGTTACACACATGTATTACAAATATCTTCCCAGAGAAAATATACATCAACAAATACATTACAGGCTGGGTTGGCCGGGGATGGGTTAACAACTTGACTGGAAGTCTGTCACTATACCGGCTGGTAGAAGTATGGTACTGTTTACCCAGCACTTATGGCACATAAAATACACTTATGATTTAGGACACAGGAATGAATTTACTATAATTTCCCAAGCTCGTATAGCACTGGACGGCACTGTATATAACTTACGTTAACACCTGTGTCATAGACACCTGCTGGCCGGAAGTCTATCTCAGGTAGAGTCAGCCGCGCAGTGATCACTGAAGGCGGGGGGACTGCAGTATTCTAGCGGGACATTTGGAGTTGCCCAGATTATACCCTAACTAATGTGCCCAGACACTGGGGTGGGTGGAGGTTTAATGCACAAGGGGAAGGCACAATGGGAAAAATATCTATTCCTTCTGTTAGCCACTGAGGTGTTTCACTCGTGTGCCTGTGTGCTGGGGAGGGAGAGTTTCAATAAACAAGGGAATGGCACACTCGTCACAATATTATTGTTCTGTTGGTCACTGTGGCGTTTCGTTCACTGGGGGGGGGGGGATGCGCGTGACTCCACTCGGGATATAAGTTAGGCCAAGGTTAGCTATTAGGCTCGTCCAATCTTCTGCTCTGGGCTCCTGGTCACTTATCACGAGAATACACTATAGGGAAACACTCACATGATATAAGCTAATGCACACACATATATCTGGGTCTAGAAAGCACACACATAGGTAAAGTCCACTTGCTTCACTATCACTTGTGGGCCCTAGGTTGACTCCTCTGTCTGGAGGAAGGGCAGAGTGATGCGCCCCTGGACAGGGCCCCACACGTAGTCGTGGGACAAGGGGCGTGGCCTGAAGAGAGGCAGGAGACAGGGCTGATGTCGAGTCTGGGAGAGACTCAGGGAGGCCTCGCCCACAGGTAAGTCGCGCCCCGGTGTTCGGGGCAACTCCCGGGGTGACTGAGGACCCAGGGCACTGGAACCCGGGGTGCCTGGACTGCGGCAACGGCTGGAGGGTGGTGTCACTGACAGGGTCGTCACACGGGGGCCTTGGGCCAGGGGGGTAGTAGACAGGGCCCGACGTCGGCTGCGGGGTCCGCTGGGGCTCCGCTTCGGCTGTTCACCCTGGTAGAGTTGCAGGGAGCCAAGGCCTCGGGCGAGGCCTTGCCACGGCTCGGGGGAGGGGTCCACTCTGGCTGCAGGTCCCCCTGTGGGAGAGAAGCAGACCGTGGCCTGCTCTACATCCGGCCTGATGTGACTAATGGCCGACATCGTGGTAGCAAAGGGGATATCAGCTTCAGTGCAGCTAGTGGCCTGCTCTACCTCTGGCCTGATGTGACTAATGGTCGACGTCGTGGTGGCACAGGGGACAACAGCTTCAGTGCGGTTAATGGCCTGCTCTACCTCTGGCCTGACGTGACTACTGGCCGATGTCGTAGTGGCACAGGAGGCTGTAGCTCTGGTGTGGCTAATGGCCTGTACCAGAGAGCTAAGAGGACTAGTAGCAGAGGGACAGACTGTGGCCGATCCTGCCTCGTACCCAGTACGGCTTGTGGCCGGTACTGCAGCGCTACTCTGGGGGGAACGACTACAGGAGTCGGACGGCTTATGGCCTGCCCTGCCCGACCGACATGCATCCGTGCTGCGGCCCTGTAGGGGGGATGCAACTGGGGAACGGACTGTGGCCGGCTCTGCCCCGTTCCCGGTATGACTGTGGCCAATACCGCGGCGTTGCGTGGTGTTGTAAACTCCACCCCTTACCTGGTGAGTGAAATTTCGGCCGGAGAGTAGGCGCTGGCGACTGCTACCTTTTGGGGGCACGACCTGGGAGCAAGAGGGGCACCGGGAACAGATACAGGTGCACCGTTCCTGTTCCCAGCCGCTCAGTGTCAGCAGCAGCCCCCCTGGTGGTACTGGGGGAATTTGGGGTGTTGCTGTCGTCTGCACTGGCCGTCGCGTCATCTGCGGCTTCATTTCAGTTATAATTTCCCAATATAGTATAGCACTGGACGGCACTGATACAAGGGTTCAATTACGTTAACACTATGTCGATAGATACAGATCTGGTTGGCTGTCTATCATGGAAGGAGCCGGCCGCGCTGTAGCGCGCTGAGAGGGGGGACTGCGGTATTTTAGAGAAACACTTGAAGATGGTTAGACAAACGGTGACTAACGTGCCTGTATACACTGGGGAAGGGGAGGATTAATAAACAAGGGATGGCACGATCACTTTGTGGGTGTCGTTTCCAAAGGAAACGGTGTGGGTAACTTTACAAACACTGGCGTACCTTTACACTGGGGAGGGAGAGAATCAGGCCTATGAGTTTTCTGGGCTGACCAGATTATGTCTGTGCTATAGTGGTGCAAACTTAAAGTGGCACGTTGGGTGGGGCCGGACCCAGTGTACAGTGTTGCCATGTTTTCCATACTCACTTTCTCTCTCTCTCTCTCTCTTCTGTTGGATGTGCATCTCCAATTTTGTTTCTTTTATGAGTGACTTATAAACTTGTGCTTTCATTTCTTTCTTTTGTTTTTATTAAATCTAATTAGATTTTAAGAAAATATTATTTTTTACATATGGAGCCAGATTAGCCAGATTACGTCGCTGTTGCGGCGCCATGATTTGTTTTCTTTAATTCAATTAATCTCTCCCTCCCTCCTTCTCTTCCTTCCTCCATCTCTCCCTCAGCCTGACAATGCACTCAACACTGCTCCTGGCCTGGCTCTCTCTCTCTCTCTCTCTCTCTCTCTCTCCTGGGGGATGCGTCTCCCTGGGGAGACGTACATCCCTCAGGCTGCTGGCATGCCTGCTCTCTCTCTCTCTCTCTCTCTCTCTCTCTCATCTGTGGTATTTTAAGATACATTTTGGGCTATTTTCTTTTACATTATATTGTACATATTGTAAATTTGCTCTCCCTCTCTCTCTCTCTCTCTCTCTCTCTCTCTCTCTCTCATCTGTGGTATTTTAAGATACATTTTGAGCTATTTTCTTTTACATTATATTGTACATATTGTAAATTTTACTTTATTTCCACACCACCCAGGAGATAAAAGTCTTGTGAGGAGTGGGCTGGCTGAGCTGTCACTCTGTCTGTGTCAAGGTCACAAATGAGGGTGACAACGACACGAGGAAGCTTTCCCCAGCTGAGACTGGGTCTGTGTGTTGCCGGTCACGAGGGTTAAATTTTTTTTTTTTACTAAGAAATTGGAATAATTTTACTTATTTTCCTGCACATTATCTTATAATCATAATTGTGGCATTATTACCCACCCCAGAACTACGGTAAAAGCAGATAAAAGTGACAACATATTTTTAGCACCACTGTAAAATATTTTTGCCACGTTTCTGTATTGCCGTATAAATATTTTATACATAATAAGTTTTCTGTTCTTCCATATATTATAATACATATGTTAAAATTCTATTCATGTGTTTACCTTATTTGCGATGCCTTTTACAAATATAATAGCCGTTTCACATCGTGGGTTTGGGAAACTAGCACCACTGTACACAGGGTCCAGGCCGTCCAGCCCCACCCAACGCGCCACTTTAAGTGTGTACCACTAGAGAGTCAGCCACTCTCAAGCTGACCCACATCTTCATGACACGATGTTTTTGTGTCCAGTCCTACTCTTTAGAGTTACCGGCCCGGTCTAGAATAGGGACCCACTGTAGCCTCCGTATTTGAGGGCGAGAAACTGACCCACAAATACGTAGCATAACAATATATATCATTGTAAAGGTAATTTATTGTAGTTTTGCATGGTTTAAACCAAATTTACATATCTTTATCTTTTTTTTTGCCGAATATTTCTTTACTGCAAGGTATAAAATTTTTGGTTTTCGCCTAACTTCAACTCGTAATTTGGACATTTTATTTTCTCTTTTCTCCTTTTTTGAACATGCAGCGATAAAGTACAACTATTCAGCTTTAAAATGACACCCGAACCAACAACCTAGCGTTAAAAGTGTATATGCACAGAGGGATGAAAGAAAAATATCGTGTCGTGAAGATGTGGGTCAGCTTGAGAGTGGCTGACTCTGATGATGAGATTCACCACACGGGTGTGGCACCCGTGGGTGGGGAATGAGTGGGGGGTTGGAGGTGCTGTTGAAGAGGGAGGAGGAGGGGCGCCTCTCCGAACACTCGCTCGTGGGGGGTGATGCCATCATCGCGGGGGCAGGTGTTCATTCCCCATTGGACGATCTTAACGTGCGCAGGCCATTCTTGGTCTTGGGTACTTTGAATTCAGGTCCTGATTTAGTTTAGTAGGGTCCGATGGCTCCTTTCGCATACCCCATTTCCCTGGGGCCAGTAGGGGGAGGAGTGGGAAATGGAGAATCCAAATAGGGTGGACAGTTCTTTCCAAATTTGCCCCATAAAATCTGGGGCATCATCGGAGTGAATGGCCTGGGGAACGCCAAAGTAGGGGAAGACGTGGTGCATGAGGGCGTTGGCTATGGTGACGGCAGTGTGTTCCTTAACTGGACAAGCAATCAGAAACTTGGAGTAAACGTTGACAAATGTGACAATGTATCTGTAGCTGGACCTAGGTGGCAGGGGTCCAACAATGTCGACAGACAATAGTAGCCAGGGTTTGTGGGTGGAGATCTTGCCTGCAGGACCCGCCGAACAGGTGACGTCCTTCCCTAGGCAGCATGCTTGACACGCCTGAGTGACACGTTGGGCGAGGGTAGTGGGGTTGGAGGCCCAATAGAGGTCGTTGAAGACCTGGGTTAACCTTTTCGTACCCAGGTTGATTCCATTGTCCGAGTGGAGGTGGGTGAGGATGCCCACGGCGGAGTCCGGATCAAGGACAATGTGGCCCGATGGCGTGAAGAGTTGGTCCCCTTGCAGGTGGAGTTTTGAGAATAGATGCTGGGGAATCCAGGAAGGCCGATCTCGATTCTGCCAGTGCTGGATCAGCTCGGATTGAGAAAGGAACGATCGTACTGGTATACGGGAGAGGGGGTCGGCGTTGGTATGCAATTTCCCGGGCCGGTAAGCAATCTCGTAATCAAACTCCTCGAGCACTTGGCGCCGGCGGAGTAGTTGGGCATTCTGGGTGGCTGATTGCCGGAGCCACTGAAGGGATTGGTGGTCGGTGATGACGGTGACCCTGGTGCCAGATATGTAGGTCCAGAAGTAGTCGAGGGCCCAGACGATACCCAAACATTCACGCTTGTTAGTGGCGTAATTTCGTTCGACCGGGTTTAGGGTGCAGCTGGCGCAAGCGATGATATGCTCGCGCCCTTCCTGGACCTGTGCCAGGACGGCGCCTATGGCTACCAGGGAGACGTTGGTGTATAACCTGAAAGGGAGGTCGTAATTCGGGAAAGCGACGATGGGGGCGGAAACAAGCTTCTCCTTTAAGGTGTCAAATGCTGCGACTCGGTCGTTGCTCCAGACGAAGGGCTCATCTTTCTTAGTAAGGTCGTGGAGTGGTTTTGAGAGGTCGGCGAACCCATTGATGAACCGCCGGTAATACGACGCGAGTCCCAAGAAGGCGCAGACTTGGTGGATGTCCTGTGGAAGAGGCTAGTCGGCGATGGCTTTCAGCTTGTCGGGATCCGGGGAAATGCCTTTCCCCGAGACAATGTGTCCTAGGAAAGCAACAGAGCGGGCGGCTAGGACACATTTAGTGGGTTTGAGTTTCAACCCGGCCTGGCGTATTCGTCGGAACACCTGTCGGAGGCGGTGCAGGTGATCAGTCCACGTTTTGCTGAAAACAATAACGTCATCGAGGTACACCAGGCAGACTTCCCAGGTCAGATCGCTGAGGACGGACTCCATGAGGCGGGAGAAGGTGGCCGGGGCGTTGTATAGCCTGAAGGGAAGAACATTAAACTGATAAAGTTTCCCATTACTTGTGGAGAAGGCCGTTTTCCCTTGATCTCGGGGGTGGACGGGGACCTGCCAGTATCCGGACTGGAGGTCCAGCGTGGAGAACCAGGTGGAACTGTGTAGGGAGTCTAGGGAGTCGTCTATGCGGGAGAGGGGAGTGGCATCTTTGGTGGTTACATCGTTCAGGCGGCGGTAATCGACACAGAATCGCTGAGTGCCATCTTTTTTCCGAACCAGGGGCTGGTAGAGGGCGTGATGATGCCGGCATCCAGCATTTCTCGAACTTGCCTGTCCTCTTCGACCCGTTGGTGTGGGTTCTTCCGGCGGGAGGGTTGCTGGATGGGGGGCCTGGTGGTATGAATTTCATGGGCCAGATATGTCGTAAGTCCCAAGTCGGCGGGCCCGGTCGAAAAAAGGTTTTGATACTCAAGTAGTAGATGATGCAGCGTTTCGGCTTCATGGGGAGATAAGTGGTCAGGCAAAGGAGAGAGGGGAGAGGGGTTTGATTTTAGGGGTGGGGTGTCGCAAGGCTCTGGCGCCTCTAGGTCGCCGATCAGTAGTCCTCTTGGCAGAGTGAGGGGTGTAGCCACCAGGTTCGCCACTTTGACGGAGTTGAAGTGGGGCGGAAGGAAAGTCGGCGACATCAGACAGGCGGCGAGGGGCCCGGTGGGGACACTTGAGGAGAATAGGGAGTGGGTCCCTGTTGGCTTATTGATCTGTAGCCAAGCTTCATGGTGGGGGGGGAATGGTGAGAGAGGACGTGGCGGTCGCGGGGAAAGTAGGGGCCGGAGGGGGCTGGGGCAGGAGAAGGGTGGGGGGTCATTTTGTCATGTGCATGTACAAATGGCTAGGGGCTGTTGGGTAGGCTGTCGAAAATGAAGTCGCCTCCTGTGGCAGTCTATGTGCGTGTGGAGTTTTTGGAGCAGGTCTAACCCCAAATGGCCATCATAAGTGCGGAAGGACGAGTCAAAAACGATGAAAGGATGATATGTGGAGGCTGCTTGATGAGTCTTGGTTCGTAAAGCCCTAGTTTCCCCACGAATAGGCAAGGGGCCTTCCCCCGCGTCTATGAGGCGGGATGAAGTGGGGAAAAGGGGGCCCAAAACCTTCTTATGGCGGGAGTAGAAATGTGTGTACAGGCAGCACCTGGCGGCTCCCGTATCTACCAGAAGTCTTGCCTTGGCCCCCTGTAGTTTCATCTTGTCATAGACCGGGGGTCGGTACTTTGTAGAAGTGGCTCCCGCCACCGTGGGGAGGTGCGGGGGCGGTCCTAAAAATCCAACATCAGCTCAAGGGCTGTGTTGGTATCAGTTTTCTCTGGCTCGCAGCCGGTGTCAAGTTCCTCAACGAGGGGGGGTCCGGGGTTCGCAGGGCCCTCATCTACTGCCAGCATTGGGCGGCACCTTGGTGGGTCAGCTCTTATTCTGCGCGCTGCCTTCAGTTGTTCACATATGTCGTGAAGTGGGCAGCGGCTGTTACAGGCTGTGAATTCCCACGGATTGATAGTGATAAGATTTGTATTATCTTTCTAGGGTGGCTGCTTCCTGGTGGGGTGGGCTCTTGGGAGAGCCGAGGCGGACGTGCTTCACGTTGGGTCTGCAAGGGACTGGGGCGGAGTGGGGGAGGGTTTTGTTGGGAACTGGCTCACGACCCCGAGATGTTGTGTGTCGGGGCATGCTGCGAGAAGGCGGTGAATGAGCTGGACATCAAGGTCCAAATTTCCTGTCGGGTCATGGATAGTGAAATGTTCCTTCACTATGCCCGGAAGGACTCTGAGGAGAATGTTGAATATATGCTCATCCCGGGTATTCATTTCAGCATCCGGGTATGCAGCAGTGATGAGTCGCCTAGCTTGGATCAACGTGTTGTCCAAATCACCGTCATATTTTAGGGCACCTAGCTGTGAAATCGCGACAACTTTCCCTAATGACGGGGTAATAGCTTCTGTTACTATTTTTGCAAATCTGGCCCACGTGAGATCTGGGACTATTTTTGGTGCTATACTAGATACCACCTTTCCCAGGTAAAGTAGAGTGACAGCTATTTTCTGATTATCTTCCTCAAACTCAATATCAAGTAATGGTTTGACCATATTTAAGTAAGTCGTGATGTTGCATTGTTCTGGGTCGAATTTTGGTAGGGGTACATGTGTTTTGGCTGCCATTTTCAAAAAAAAAAAAAAATCCAGTCCTTTTTCACCGTCTAGGTCAAGAACCACCGCTAGCCACCAGTGTTATGCAATGTATTTGTGGGTCGGTTTCTCGCCCTCAAATACGCAGGCTACAGCAGGTCCCTATTCTAGACCGGGTCAGTAACTCTAAAGAGTAGGACTGGACACAAAAACAAGGCAGTAAGTATTAAACACATGTATTCCAGATATCTTCCCAAGGACAATAGTAAATCAACAAATATATTACATATTACAAACTGGGTTGGCCGGGGATGGGTTAACACTTAACACAAGTGAAGTCTGTCACTATACCAACTGGTAGACGTATGGTACTATTTACCCGACACTTATGGCACATACAATACACTTATTAAAAATTTAAGAAACAGGAATGAATCTACTATAATTTCCTAAACCCGTATAGCACTGGACGGCACTGTATATGAGTTACGTTAACACCCGTGTCACAGACACCTGTTGACCGGAAGTCTATCTCAGGTTGAGTCTGCCCGTAGTGATCACTGGCAGGGGGAACTGCGATATTCTGGCATACCCTGAATAACGTGCCCGGACAAGGGGGTGGGTGGAGATTTAATGCACAAAAAGGAGACACGATGGAAATAACATGTACTCCTTCTGTTGGTTGAGGTGTTTCACTCGCGTGCCTGTGGGTTGGGGAGGGAGAGTGTAAGTAACAAGGGAATGGCACAACCGACACAATATTAATGTTCTCCTGGTCACAAAGGCATTTCGTTCACTTGGGGGAGGGGACGCGGGACTCTACTTGAGATATAAGTCAAGCCACGTTTAGCTATCAGGCTCGTCCAATCTTATACTCTGGGTTCCTGGTCACTTAACTCGAGAATACACTGTAGGGGATCACTCGTAAGGTATTAGTTAATGCACACAAATATCTGGGTCGAAAGAGCACACACATATGTAAAGTCCACTCACTTTGTTACCACTGGTGGGCCCCAGGTTGATTCCTCAGTCCAGAGGAAGGGCAGAGTGGTGCTCCCCTGGACAGGGCCCCACACATAGTCGTGGGACTAGGGGCTTGGCCCGAAGAGAGCCAGAAGACAGGCCTGTCGTTGAGTCTGGGAGAGACTCAGGGAGGCCTCGCCCACAGGTAAGTCGCGCCCTGGTGTTTGGGGCAACTCCCGGTGCAACTGAAGACCCAGGGCACTGGAACCCGGGGTGGCTGGACTGCGGCAATAGCTAGAGGATGGCGGCGCTGACAGGGTCATCACACGGGAGCCTCGGGCCAGGGGAGTAGTAGACAACGCCCGACGTTGGCTGCGGGGTCTGCAGGGACTCTGCTTCGGCCGTTGTTCACCCTGGTAGAGTTGCAGGGAACCAAGGCCTCGGGTGAGGGCTTGCCATGGCTCGGGGGAGGGGCCCTCTCTGGCTGCAGGTCCTCCTGTAGGAGAGAAGCGGACTGTGGCCTGCTTTACATCTGAAATGATGTGACTAGTGGCCAACGTCATGGTAGCACGGGGGACATCAGCTTCAATGCGGCTAGTGGCCTGCTCTGCATCTGGCCCGACATGACTAGTGGCCGACGTCTGGATGGCCCAGGGGACAACAGCTTCAATGTGGCTAATGGCCTGCCCTACCTCTGGCCCGACGTGACTAGTGGCCGACGTCGTAGGGGCGCAGGAGGTTGTAGCTCTGGTACGGCTAATGGCCCGTACCGGGGGGCTGAGAGGACTAGTAGCAGAGGGACGGACTATGGCCGATCCTGCCTCGTACCCAGTACGGTTTATGGCCAATACTGCGGCGCCACTCTGGGGGGAACGACTACAGGATTCGGACAACTTATGGCCTGTCCTGCCTGGCCGACACTCGTTCGTGCTGTAGCCCTGTAGCAGGGATGCAACTGGAGAACGGACTGTGGCCAGTTCTGCCCCGTACCCAGTATGACTGTGGCCGGTTCTGCCCCGTACCCGATATGACTGTGGCCGATACTGCGGCGTTGCGTGGAGTTGTAAACTCCACCCCTTACCTGGCAAGTGGAATTTTCGCCGGAGACTAGGTGCCGGTGACTGCTACCTTTCACCACCTGGGAGCAAGTGGGCGCCGGGAAGTGATACAGGTGCACCGTTCCTGTTCCCAGCCGCTCTGTGTCAGTGGCGGTCCCCTGGTGGTACTGGGGGGGTTGGGGGTGCTGGTGTCATCTGCTCCAGCCATCGTGTCGTCTGCGGCTACAACCCCTAACTCCTGTATTTCATATATATTATGGTAATTTTAGGATTTTGTTGCGCTATAAAGTGATAGGAAAGAGGTGCATAAGTTTCGTTTAGTCTCGGCCGCATATTCGCTTCACAATCTTTTTCTTTGATTGGTCAGTACAAATACATTTTTTACGATAGGATGCCGATTGTGGTGTTATTTTGAAGCTGAATAGTTGTACTTTATGGTAGTATGTTCTAAAAAGGAAAACAAATAAAATAAAATGTCAAAGTGACTAATTGAAGTTAGGCAAAAAACAAAAATTTTATACCTTGCTGTAGAAAAATATCCAAAAAGAAGAAAGTGACAGAAATAAAGTCATGAGTCCGACAAGCTGTGCAGTACCTTCCACAAATAGAGCAACCATTCCGTGACGTCATGCTCGAGTCTCTGTTACAATGCATAAACGCGATTTATAGTGAATATTTTACAAAAGTTTCTTAAAATGACGATTAAAAGCATCATCGGAATCTCTGAGGTTGGATATGAAGTGACGATCAGAATCAGCATCGGAATCTCAAAGGGTTAATAATCATGGGGACGGCACGATCGATACAATATAGTTCTCCTGTTTGGACACCGTAGTGTTTCATTCACTGGGGGGGAGTGAGTGACATTACAGAAGTGGGGGTGCACCAGACTCCATTCATGATATACCATAGACCAGGATCACTAGTGGGCTCGTCCAATCTTATACTCTGGTCACTTAATCACGAGAACACACTGTAAGAATCACTCGCGTTACACATACAACCGTATACACATATCTGGGTCTAAGAGGCGCACACTGGTAAAATCACTGTCACTGGTGGGCCGTAGGTTGATCCCTCCATCAGGAAGGTGGATAGAGAGACACACTTTCACAGGGCCCCACACGTAGGTGCGGGGCTAGGGGCTTGGTCCAAAGGGAGCCAGGAGGTGGGTCTGACACCGGGTCTAGGATGGGCCCGCAGAGGTCCCACCAGCAGGTAGGTCGCGCCCTGGTGTTCTGGGCGGCTCCTGGGGTGTCTGAGGACCTAGGGTACTGGAACCCGGGGTGGCTGGACTGCGGCAACAGCTGGAGGGCGGCGTTGCTGTCAGGCCCATCTCACGGGAACCTCAGGCTGGGGGAGTGGTCGACAGGGCCCGACGCCAGCTGCTACGTCTGCTGGAGCTCCGCCTCGGCTGCTGCTCACACTGGCGGAGCTGAACAGAACTACGGCCTCGGGTAAGGCCTCGCCAAGGTTGCGGAAAAAATTCCTCCCCAGTCGCTCCCTCTGCAGGGGAGGGGGTGCGTCCCACCCGGCCACAGGAAACCGGGTGGGCCAGGCAAGGGACTTCCCCGTTGGGAGATATCCTAGGAACAGAGGGTGAGGAGGGGACTGTGGCCAACTCTGCCTCCCCCGTACGGCTAGTGGCTGGCATGGCGGTTCCTCTGCCCCGTTCGAACTCAGGGGTAGTGCGAGACACAGCTCACTCTATCCTGTCTCCGTAAGGGGAGTGACAATCTCCTGTAGAAGAAGAGTGGACTATGGCCTGCTCTGCCTCTGGCTTGACGTGGCTAGTGGCCAACATCGTGGTCCTACAGGGGACTATAACTCTGGTATGGTTAGGGGCTTGTACCATAGAGCAGGGAGCACTAGTAGCAGAGGGACGGACAATGGCTGGTCCTGCCTCGTACCCAGCATGGCTTTGGCCGGTGTTGAGGCACTACTCTGGGGGGAACGACTACAGGTAGTGGACGACAGGTGGCCAGTCCTGCCCGACAGACATGGCTTGTGGCCCGTGCCGCGGCTCTGCAGCGGGGATGCAACTGGGGAACAGACTGTGGCTGGTTCTGCCCCTTTCCCGGTATGGACTATGGCCGGTACCGCGGCATTGCGTGGAGTTGTAGAAACGGCTCCACCCCTTACCTGGCGAGTAGATTTCCGGCCGGAGACTCTGCACCAGCGACTGCTACCTTCCTGGGACATCGGTTGGGAGTAAGAAGGGCGTCGGGGAGGGATACAGGTTTTCCGTTCCTGTCCCAGGCCACTCAGAGTCAGCGGCGGACCCCCGGTGGTCCTTGGGGGTCTGGGGGTGCTGATGTCATCTGCACCGACATCCGGGTGGTGTGCAGCCCTTACCCCTAACTCATGTATTTCAGTATGTAAGTGGATTATTGCCTTGTTTCTGTGTTCTATCCTCTCCCCAGTACACCGACCCAGTCTTGAAAAAGAACTTGCTGTAAGTCTGCGTATTTGAGGGACGAGAAGTCGGCCCTCAGAAACGCGACAGTTAAAACACTCACCTCTCGCATACGCATCTGAGGAACAAGTAGTTGGCCCACAAATACGTAGCATAACGGGAAGACCGAGGATGTGATGGAAGAATGGAGTGGAGAGGTAGTATAATGCAAGGTAAAGAGAATGAGGAAATTTCACACGGGGGACCGGGGAGCAAAAACGTACCAGTATCTCGGTCTGTGCATGACGTCATAGATAATCCAGACTGAGGTTCTCAGCCTGGTAGGTAGGTCAGTCACTCACCAACTTGCCCTGTGATATGAGCTCCTCGGCCTCCATTTTCTGTTGTACTGCCGGGTGAGTTTGGTGGCGATTGCAAATGGGTACTGTGCGAGGAATTTGAACAGGGAGGCTCAAAAGTCCAAGAAAGTAAACACGGAAATCAAAACTCAAAAGATAAGGGAGATTTAAAATAAATTATTTCGTATATGGAATACTTTTGTTATGCTATGTTTGAGATATTATAAAGTATATCTTCAAGAAGATCTATCTGTTTTCAGAGATTACAGGACTGTCATATACAGGGTCATACAAACACAGATCCGACATCACAGGTGTCTGTAAGCTAGCTGATAATGAGAAAAACTACAGAAAATATTGACAGTATAAGGTTACTTGTCGATAAATAACCAACAGCAGTTAAGACACTGCATGAAGAACCACTAAACACGTTATCATGTTGGAAAGAACAAATACATTGCATTTGCTAAAAAAAAAAATCTATATATATATACTGTATATACACCCAATGATACATAAGAACAACAAATGTAATAATCCATCACAGATCCCTTTTTGAAATGCGTGAGTTAGAGGTAGGTGCTGCAGATGACACTGACACTGCTGCAGACAACGCCGACACCCCAAGCCCCCAAAGGACTACCGGGGGTCCGCAGCCTACGCTGAGCTGCTCTGAGCAGGAACGGCTCACTTGTGTCCCTCCCCGGCGACCCTCTTGCTTCCAGCCGATGCCAAGCCAAGGCACCAGTAGAAGGCGCCTAGTCTCCAGCTGAAATTCCAGTCGCTAGGTCAGGGGTGGAGTTGTCCTTACAACTCCACGCAACGCCGCGGTACCGGCCACAGTCCGTACCGGGAAAGGGGCAGAACCGGCCACAGTCCATTCCCCAGTTGCCTACCCGCTGCGGGGCCATGATACAGGCCATAAGCCGTATCGGTCGGACAGGCCACCAGCCGTTCGCTACCTGCAGTCTATCCCCCCAGAGTAGCACCGAAGTACAGGCCACAAGCCATGCTGGGTACGAGGCAGGACAGGCCATCGTCCGTCCCTCCACTACTTCCCCATGCAGCCCCACTGTGCATGCCACTAGTCGTACCTCTGCTGCTGTCTCCTGTAGGGCTGCAATGCAGGCCACTAGCCGCGTCGGGCATGAGGCAGAGCAGGCCATTGTCCACTCCTCCCCTACAGGAGACTTTCCTTCCCATTTGGAGACAGGGTAGAGCGAGCTCCGGCTCGTGTTTTCCCTGGGGTCCGACGGGACAGGGGAACCACCATGCAGGCCACTAGTCGCACGGGGGAGGCAGAGCAGGTCACAGTCCACTCCTCATAGGATAGCTCCTGACGGAGAAGCCTCTCATGAAGACAGGGTAGAGCAAGCCTCAACTCGCGTTTTCCCTGGGGTCCAACAGGACAGAGGAACCGCCGTGTAGGCCACTAGTCACACGGGGGAGGCAGAGCAGGCCACAGTCCGCTCCTCGCCCTCTGCTCCTAAGATAGCTCCTGACAGGGAAGTCCCTTGTGCAGACAGGGTAGAGCAAGCCTCGACTCGCGTTTTCCCTGGGGTCCAACAGGACAGAAGAACCGCTGTGCAGGCCACTAGTTGCATGGGGGAGGCAGAGCAGGCCACAGTCCACTCCTCACCCTCTGCTCCTAGGACAGCTCCCGACGGGGAAGTCCCCTGCCTGGCCCATCCTGTTTCCTGTGGCCGGGCAGGACGTACTCCCTCCTCTGCAGGAGGCGAGACTGGGGTAGACCCTTTCTCGGAGCCGTGGCAAGACCCTATCCAAGGCATTGGCTCCCTTCAACCCCGCCTTTGCGGGGAGCAGCAGCAGCAGCCGAGGCAGGGTTCCTGTGAATGGAGCAGCCGGCACCAGGTCTTGATGGTGACGCCCCCAGCTCGAGGTTCCTGTGAGGTTGCCCTGATGGCGCCGCCACCCTCCCGCAGTTGCCTCAGTACAGCCACCCCGGGTTCCAGTACCCTGGGTCCCGAGACACCTCAGAGCCTACCCAGGACTCCAGGGCGTGATCTACCTGACAGTGGGGCCCCATCCGGCACTCCCTGGAGCCGGCGCCAGGCCGGCCTGTTGGCTCTCTTCGGCCCCAGCCCCTAGCCCCGCATCCCTGCGTGGGGCTCCTTGAAGGGCGAGCCTCACCTCACTCTTCCAGTCTGAGGCATCAGGAGCCAGCCCACCAGTGTAATGAAGAAGGGCTAAAACAGTGTGCGCCTCTTAGACCAGCGAATATTATTCGGCTGTGAATGTGGCGCGAGTATCTCTCAGAGTGTATTGCCTCAGTGGAAATACCCAGAGAACCCCAGTGTATAAGACTGGACGAGCCTTTAGTGATCCCCAGTGCAGGTGTATTACGAACAGAGCACAGCGCACCCCCTTGTTGTATTACGTAACATTCCCTTCCACAGTGAATTAAGAAACACAGTGCTCTAAAAGAAACTAAATCATTACAAAGTGATTGTGCTGCCCCTTGCTTATTATTCACCTCCCCCCCCCAGTGTAAAGGCACGCCAACCCTCGTGTGTCTCCCACAGTGAATTAACAAATACAGAAGAAACTAAATCATTACAAATTGATCATGCTGCCCCCTTGCATATTATTCACCTCCCTCCCCAGTGTAAAGGCACACCAACCCTCGTGTATCTTACCTACTTACGAGTGTCTCCTTAGGTATGAAAATACTTCAGTCTCCCTTCCATTCTCTGTGTGACAACGCGCGCATGACTCTGTTCGCGATAGACCGACATGAGTGATCTGTATCTATGATGTGTAATGTAATGTAATGTAATGTACCCAGTGTATCTGTGCTTTCCAGTGCTATGCGACTTTGGTGAATTGTAATAAGTATTTTCTGTGTTAGAGATATCAGTGTAATAGAAGTGCCGTAAATATTGGGTTCATACTACCATACTTTCCCAAAGCCAGTAGAGAGACAGATTGTTATTCAGTAAAGCCTTGTACTAGCCCGTCTCTGCCAACCCAGAATCTGTGTATTAGTGTATATTATATTTGTCTCTGGGAAGATACTTTGAATATATGTTTGTGAATGGTTGCTGCCTTGTTTTTGTGCCCCGTCCTTTCCCTAGAAATTCCGACCCGGTCTTGAAAAAGAACCCGCTGTAAGTCTGCATATTCGAGGGAGCGAGAAGTAGACCCTCAGAAGCGCGGCAGGTAAAACACATAACCTCTCGCATACGCATCTGAGGAACAAGATGTTGGCCCTCAAATACGTAGCATAACACTTTTCATTGGGATGAATAATCAATATTTTTCACACCACTTGTTTCCTCAACATCAAGTTGATAACTTCATTTTAGCAAGCAAGAAAATATATAAAACAGTCTTTAACTTCACAGTTCTGTCTTACACCACAAGCATCAGTCCTAGTTTCTCACAATCCATTATTATCCCACAACATATTTACATAAACTTATCCATGGCACGTATGTGGAGATAGAAGATATGGAAGTGGCTACTACTCCTCAGGACCCACCTTCCAGAACAACGCCACTGAAATGCAGGATTATTAAAATACAGAATAGCAATGCTCCCCCTCAACCTCACCTGGGCCTGACACCGACCCCAGGAGGAGATACCCAGGGAGCGAAAGTGAGCGTCGCACTCTCCACTCAAAAGGAGCACACCTGTACCTCTCGCACGCCCCTCTCACACTCAGGTAAGCCACCGTGCAGGTAGCAGTAACAGTGCATTACACCTCATTACACCTCTGCCATACCAGCCATCGCCACGTTCAGGTTGGGGCTACTCCTACAGCCCCAGACAGCATTCCAGAATCGGTCACTAGCCACCCACCTGCTGCTTCCCTCCCTCAGCCACACCGGGTGACGGCCACCTTGCTGCATACGAGGAGGAGACGGCCACCTCACTGCCCTCGCTATAACTCCATAAAAGGAGGAAGAGTGACAGTCACCTTGCCACACGTACTCACGCCGGGTGACGGCCACCTAGTTGCACACGGGGAGGAGATGGCCAACTGCCGACCTCGCTATAACTCTATAAAATGAGGTAGAGTGATGGCCACCTTGCCGCATGTACTCACACTGGGTGATGGCCACCTTGCCGCATGTGCTCACATTGGGTGATGGCCACCTTGCCGCATGTGCTCACACCGGGTGACAGCCACCTAGCTGCACACGGGGAGGAAATGGCCAACAGCCGCCCTCGCTATAACTCCATAAAGGGAGGTATAGTGATGGCCACCTTGCAGCACTCTCTCACACCAGGTGACAGCCACCTAGCTGCACACGGGGAGGACACGGCTCCGAGCCGCCCTTGCTCTAACTCCATAAAAGGAGGTATAGTGACGGCCACCCCACCGCACTCACTCATACCGGGTGACGGCCACTTAGCCGCACACGGGGAGGACACGGCCAATAGCCACCCTCACTCTAACTCCATAAAAGGAGGGATAGTGATGGCCACCCCGCCGCACTTACACACACTGGGTGATGGCCACCTAGCCTGCACATGGAGAGGAGTCGGCCACTAGCTGCCCTTGGTCTAACTCCATAAAAGGAGGGAAGGTGATTGCCACCTCACCGCACGTAGGAGACGGACACCCTGCCGCTCTACTAAAAGAAGGGGCACAGGAAAGTGCCCTCACCCTCTCTCCCCACAGAGACGTCCTCGCCCTCGACCAGAGGCTGGAGAAGGCCTGGCAAGGACCCTTAGTATCGGGAGTCCTAGCCCTCTCCCTCCACCCCCGGCGACCCCAGCCCCTGTCGGACACTGTTGCACCGAGCTGTCACAGTCCAGACCTGATGGAGGCCCAGCACCGAGACCGCAGCCCTGGGACCAGTCGAGACGTCCCTAGGACACCGGGGCAAGATCTCTCCAGCCCCAAGCGATGCCCCCGGAGAAAGCACAGGCAAACACGCCTCCTTGCCCTGTTAGGACCCAGCCCCTAAGCCTAGGGCCCCCCTCACCCCTCCCCGTACTCCTGTGGAAAGGCCCACCCTCTCCTGCACGGCCCTCTGATACACCCGGACGAGACTCTACAGGTTGGCCTCCAGTCAGCCACCGGAAGGTCTGACAACCCGGGGCATCCTGACAGGCCACCAACCAACCCCAGCCCTCTCCTGCTCCCAAGTCCCCTGGTTCTGTCTATCTTTGTGTGTTAGAGCTATTTTCCTGTAAAGTGTCTATTCATGTTGTGTCAGAGTTGTAATTTGTTTGTAATATACGTGTAAGGTTGTTGCCCTGCCTTTTTACGCACTGTTCCCACAGATTGCCTTAATAGAGCCCAACCCGGTCTAGAAAGAACCCCGTTCCAGGCTCTGTGTATAAGGGATGAGAAGTCTCACCCTAAAACACGCAGTATAACAGCCACACTGCTCCACACCTCTCGCTACCACCAGTACTCTCCATTAATATCGTTCCTCCAGACAGTACCCCTCAGTCGTTGACATGACCCTTTCATCACTTCTGTTGCAGCCCAATACGCCCTTTAAACATAATCCTTAATGATAAAACATTCATCTATAGGGTTATGTATGCCAGTAACTGAATTTACAAAGGTACTTAAATTATACAATGAATTGTACACCACTGGTTTTACATCGTCATTAGATCATTTCACTAGATAGGTGTACCATAATTCCAGTTTACAATCCTAATAGTAATAATTAAACTCAAACACATACCTCCATCGAGGGTTAATCTCTGATCGAAGGTTATCACTAGACCATACTCGTTAAATCCATCGGCTGGAACCACTATCGATGTCCTCTCAGCATCTGTCACTTCCTGCCTCTCTGTATGGACTCCGGTCTAGGATTCTCCACGGGCCCCTGTGAGCCTGACCCTGCTGCTACTGGTCGACTGACTTATTGGCATGCAAGTCTCATCTAGACTCAGAAATGAAACTATGGTACCCCAACCCAAATTCATTTGTACCGACTACATCGACACTCTGGCCATTCTCCACGAGACTTACGACTCTGACTTTAGGATTCGAATCATGAAAGACAGAGATCACTGGTTGAGAGCATAGCAACACCAAACACCTACCAAATGATCCGGAAATCGCCAGTTTACATTGGTATACCATTACATTCGTTTTCTTTCACGCTACCATTCTCTCTCTCTCTCTCTCTCTCTTATCCTTGACGTCACAGTCTCTGCGCGAGCCGGAGGCGGTGAACCTACCTCTCATATTCTCTTTTGCCTTGGTAATAGACTGGGAGCCCAGGGGTATCAACCTAGCTGGGAAGGTTAAAAATGTTCATGTGTACCATTGTGTCAGGGGTTGTTCCAGTTAGAAGGAAATGGGTTTCTGCCGGTCTGCTGCTGGTGGGTATTACCTGAGGGGGCACATTCTGATACCTAAAAATACGTCTACATCAAAGGATGAGGTAAAAATCTAGATTTGTGCTCCATGTATTACCCACCATGTGTGCGTTCGTGTGTTGGTAACGCCAGAAATTTTTAGTGGTGGGAGGGGGTCGCCAGACGTCAATATGTTGGGGGTAAAAATTGGTCTAGACTAGCTGATCAAGTAAAAGGATGGGACTTGTAAAATGTTTACCATGCTTCCCAGAGTGGCGAATGACTAGTGCCAGAAATTTCCTGTGGTGGGACACCCCTGCCAGAAGCCCCCAAATTGTTAGCCCCCGCATACATTGGCTAGACTAGCTGATCGAGTAAAAGGATGGGACTTGTCGTAAAATGTTCACCATACCTCCTAGAGTGGAGAATGACCAATGCAAGAAATTTCCTGTGGTGGGGCACTCCCACCAGAAGCCCCCTGATGGACATTCCCCTACAATTATTGTCTAGATTAGACAAATTTGTAATTGTGTATGAACCTTTGTTATTTTTGAAATGCGTTTTAACCTTTGAAATCATTATTTTATTTTTCAGTAGCCTGAATATTTGAGAACATGGATACCAATTTAACTAAAGATCCATAGCAAACCTTCCAAGAAAACACCTTGGATGTACAGTGCAAATGGAGCTAGGAACTGCTAGTGGAAGTAACACAACCAAAGAAGTAATATAGTACATGTATTGAGATAATTTTACGACATGAAGCCATAAAGTTAAACACACCCAAGCGGTTTTCCATTCTGCTGTTGGTTTGCCCAGCAGAGATAATCAGCTTATTGCTCGATGTGTGTCGGTTGCAGTTCAAATCGTGAAGGAGTGTGCAGTAGTCAGATTTAATTTGAATTTGCCCAAAGAAGGTGAAATACAGGAGTTAGAATTGGAGCCGCAGACGACGCAACGGCCAGAGCAGACGACACCAGCACCCCAAACCCTCCCAGAACCAACTGGGGACCGCCGCTGACACGGAGCAGCTGGGAAGAGGAACGGCGCACCTGTTTCACTTCCCGGCGCCCCTCTTGCTCCCAGGTGGTGACCCGGAAAGGTAGCAGTCGCCGGCACCTAGTCTCCGGCCGAAATTCCACTCGCCGGGTGGCTGGAGTTACCCTCCAGCCACTGCACTGGTGTATATTTGTCCGGGGGATGGGCTCTGCACCCCCCCCCCCCACGCCAGCGTCCTCTGTCGCCATGCAGAGGACGCCCCCTTGTTATTATGGGGGGATGGGCTCTGCCCCCCTCCACGCCAGCGTCCTCTGTCGCCATGCAGAGGACGCCCCCTTGTTTACTTACTGCCATCCTCTGACGGGCTCTCCACTGTCGCCATGCAGAGGACGCCCCCTTGTTTACTTACTGCCATCCTCTGACGGGCTCTCCACCCCGAGCCCGTGCCACACCAGTGTGGCGAATCTAAAAAAAAAAAAAAAAAA
>JAGKTI010000380.1:0-14000 GCA_018397915.1 Birgus latro
TGTCGGGGAGAGCAGGTGGAGATTGTTAGGCATGAGAGGGTTGAACTTGCAGGTGAGTCTCTTGAGTGTGTGGAGGAGTTTTGTTATTTGGGAGACATGTTATGTGCCAGAGGTGGGGCTGGAGTTAGCTTGGCTGCTAGGATGAGAAGTGGTTGGAAGAAGTTCAGGGAGCTGTTGCCTCTCCTGACATTGAGAGGACTCTTCTTACGTGCTAAAGGGTCTTTGTATGCAGCATGTGTTAGGAGTGTGATGCTGTTTGGTAGTGAGACCTGGGCAGTAAAGGAAGAGGATATTCGCAGGTTTAAACGTACGGAAATGACAATGATTAGGTGGATGTGCAGTGCATCCCCACGTGCAAGGCCTTGGGGGGCTGGGTTTACGATGGAAGAGTTGAGAGGTAGGATGGGACTGGAGTGTATTGGTGTTGTGATGAGGAGAGGTAGGCTGAGGTGGTTTGGACATGTGGAGAGGATGGGGGATGATAATTGGGTACAGAGTGTGAGAGGTGTTAATACTGGGGGAGGGGTAGACCAAGAAAGACATGGGACGAGGTCATTAAGTGTGACTTAAGGGTTAAGGGACTGAACAGGGAGGCTGCCAGGGATCGAGCAGCGTGGAGAGCCGCCATTAGGTGACCAAGGCCGACGCATGCAAGCATGTTGGAGCCCTCAAAAACGAAAACGAAAACGATAGTCTTAAGTACCATCATATTAACAGGATGAAATAAGACACAAGTACAGTACGGACATTTTATATTAGTTTTGTAAAGACTTCGACATGGATGCATTCATGTGTTGGCCTTGGTCATCTAATGATGGCTCTCCATGCTGCTTGATCTCTTGGAGCTTCCCTGTTCAGTCCCATTTCCCTGAGGTCACACTCAATGACCTTGTCCCAGGTCTTTTTTAGTCTACCTTTCACAACCCTTCCCCTAATATTAACACTTCTCCCTTTCTGCAGCCAATTATCATCCCCTATTCTTTCCACATACTCAAACCATCTCAGTGTACCTCTCCACATACCCAAATCATCTCAGTTTACTTCTCCTCATCACAACACCAATACACTCCAGTCCTATCCTACCTCTCAACTCTTCCATAGTAAACTTAGCCCCTCCTCCCAGGTCTCGCACTCAGGGATGCACAGCACATCCACGTAAACATTGTCATTTTTGTATGTTTGAACCTGCAAATATCCTCTACTTTTACTGCCTAGGTTTCACTGCCATACAGCATTATACTCCTAACACATGCTGCATACAAAGATCCCTTAGCATGGAGGGAGTGCCCTCTCATTGTCAGAAGAGGTAACAGCTCCCTGAACTTCTTCCAACTGCTCCTAACTTTAGCCACAGAGCTAGCTCCAGCCCCACCTCCAGCACATAACATGTCTCCCAAATATCAAAACTTCCACATACTCAAGAGACTCACCAGCAAGATCGATCCTTTCACACCTGACAATCTCCACATGCTCTCCCCAACACATTGCACACATGAAATCAGCATTATCTTGCAGTCTACCTCTAATACCATTGCATCTCTTGTGCACTGACTTATCACAAACTTTACACAAGATGGAATTACTTCCCATATCCTCATGGCAAATCGCATATGACCACTGTCCTCTACCTTGACAGTACCGCCACCAACCCTAGATACCACCACTTTTGTTTTATCTGCATGTACTCTTAAGCCCTTGTGCCCCATGCCATCTCTCCACTTCCTAAATCTTCTTTTGCCTCCCTTTCATTCTCTGCAATCAACACCAAATCATCAGCATACATCTCCCATGGGAGTCTATTTCTGAGGTCACATGAGAGGGCTTCAAATACCATGATAAACAACAAGAGGCTCAAGATTGACCCCTGATGAAAACTACACCAGCATTCATAGAAAACTCATCACTCAAATCTCCAGTCACCCATACTTAGGTGCAAGCACCCACATAGCCTACATAGCCATAACTACCCTAACTAGCCACTTCTCAGTCCCAAGCTTTCTCATTCCCCACTTCACCACCTCTGTAGGGACTTTGTCAAAGATTGTCTCCAAACCAACAAAAACAAAATGCAGATTCCTTTTCTTTCCTTTATATTTTTCCTGATGCTGTCGGACAGTGAACATGGCATCAGTCACCCCTTTGCCTGGCATAAACCCAAACTGCATCTCATCAGTATTCACGCTTCCTCGTATCATACCTTCTAGAACTCTCTCCATCAATAATCATATGGATATAATGAGGCATACATTTCCCTGCTCCAGCTCAAGACCCATTCCACCCCCAGTAACTTGGTTGCCTCACACCCTTTCACAAAGAAGCAAAATGTGAGCAGCCTCCTGACTCTGTGTGAACTGTCTTTTGTATACTTTCCCTCCTCCAATCTTGTGTAGTGTTTGTGATAAATGGGTGCACAAGAGATGTAGTGGTATTAGAGGTAGACTGCGAGATAATGCTGATTTCATGTGTGCGGCATGTCGGGGAGAGCAGGTGGAGATTGTTAGGCGTGAGTGGGTTGAACTTGCAGGTGAGTCTCTTGAGTGTGTGGAGGAGTTTTGTTATTTGGGAGACATGTTCTGTGCTGGAGGTGGGGCTGGAGTTAGCTCGGTTGCTAGGGTGAGAAGTGGTTGGAAGAAGTTCAGGGAGCTGTTGCCTCTCCTGACATTGAGAGGACTCTCCTTATGTGCTAAAGGGTCTTTGTATGCAGCATGTGTTAGGAGTGTGATGCTGTATGGTAGTGAGACCTGGGCAGTAAAGGAAGAGGATATTCGCAGGTTTAAACATACAGAAATGACAATGATTAGGTGGATGTGCAGTGCGTCCCCGCGTGCAAGGCCTTGGGGGGCTGGGTTTACGATGGAAGAGTTGAGAGGTAGGATGGGACTGGAGTGTATTGGTGTTGTGATGAGGAGAGGTAGGCTGAGGTGGTTTGGACATGTGGAGAGGATGGGGGACGATAATTGGGTACAGAGGGTGAGAAGTGTTAATACTAGGGGAGGGGTAGACCGAGAAAGACATGGGACGAGGTCATTAAGTGTGACTTAAGGGTTAAGGGACTGAACAGAGAGGCTGCCAGGGATCGAGCAGTATGGAGAGCTGCCATTAGGTGACCAAGGTCGACGCATGCAAGCATGTTGGAGCCTTCAAAAACGAAACGAAACAAAACTTCACGCATGGCTATATGAACTTCCAGCTACCATACCCATCCAGAACCCTGAACCAAATAGCATCCTTGTCCTTTACAAACCACCACCAGACTTCCACCTGTCAGAAACTACCAAGCTACCATACTAAGTGAGACACCAGACATCCACCCCTCAGAAACTACCCTTGCTTCTGGGAGAGACACAAGTGCATGTAGCCAGATTCTCTTGTGGCCATTACCCTTCTCAGCTACAATACCAGCATAAAGTACAACTCACAAAACAATCCACTTTGCCTATACTACATTTGGATCCTCCAGACCACAGCATACATACTCACTTCATGAACAGGTAACACTCAGCCCTCCAACATAACCTCAGCAAAGACTCTCTGAGCCATCTGTTGAAGTGGCCAATTTTTTATGGTGCAGTAGATTCACATTCAAATGAACCTTGGGTTACAACAACATTTGTTGGATTGTCCATTTTGTTGCTTGATTGGTGAAATAAATTCAGAAGGGGGAAAAAAATCTTAACTGAAGAATGGACTTTCATGAAAAAAATAACTTGAGAAGATATCCACGTATCACTTGTGGAAGGAGATAGGACAGTACTGGTAACTTGCATTTAGAAGTAGGAAGAATTGTTAAATAGGGTAAGAACTTTGCAACTACAGGATCGTAGAAAGTAATATGGTGACCTTTCTTTCTGGGTTCATACTGAAGTCGAGATAAAGTTTCCAGTAACTAACAGACAATGAGTGGGGCTGAACTGCTTACCGTATAATTTCAGTGATGTAGTTACTGGTACTATATCCGATATTTTAGGGTCTGAGAGGGTTAGTAGCAAAGAAAAAATTAAAATTTAGTTGTGGGATGTGACTTTTAAACCAATAGAGAATCACTTTTAAAGTGTATGAAGTATGTATGGTGAAATGTATTGGTGAACTTAGTTTAGATACATAATAATTAAGGAACATTTGTATTATATTATGATTTCTAAGTTAGCTAAGAAGAGAAACTGGGAAATACCATATTTAATGAAGTACATACTGTTTGAAATATTTATTTACTGTGCATTTTAACTGCTGTCTGCAGTAGTTTCATGTGGCCACACATACTTTAATATATTTCTTTTCATTTCTTTCAGGAAAAATGAGAATAGATTGCTGCTACTGATTAAAATGTGTAGTTGAGGCAGGAACCCACTCAGCACCTGTATTGTACTACAGTCAGTAGAATTCGTGGTAGTTACTCAGTGATTACAGCATCACAACTCTCAGGAAAAGTTATATGATATGGAAGTAAATTTAATGTAAGGTCACATACCATACTGTGTTGTCATAGCTTCACAGAATTAAAGTACCAGAATGCAGTGAGCTAAGTAAAAAACAGTGATATAAATGAAAAATTTATGTGAAAAATCATACAGAATGAAGAGTTGCATTGCTATGTGAGGATATACGACTGCTATGGTGGTGTTTGTGGCGGGGTGGTGTGCTTGGGTGGCTGCGTGGGTGCTGTGGTGGGTGGTGTCGGTGGAGGTGACTGCCTGGCTACCTGACGACCTGCTCACAGTCACACTCCTAGCCACACTGCAGTACTCCTTCATGCTGCTACTACTCATCTCAGCTGCACACCTCTATCACACCCTTCTTCTCTCGCCTACCTCTTCCTCTGTCCTTATTGAAAGTAAATTCGCTTGAACTAATGCAGGCTCTGCTCTTCCAGTTGTGTCAAAATGACAATCTCCTGTACTTGAGTAAAAGGACAGTAAACTGGGCAGATTGCTAGAGGAACACTAGGCACTATACTGTATGTGCATTTTTGTCCAGTCAGTGATGATAAAGTTATGCAGAGATATAAAACAAATATTCATACTCCAGCTCAACAAGTATATTTTTTGGAAGTCACAGAAAACATGCTTATACAGTGAGAATGTTTTTGTTTAACAAATGAATTGACAGTACATAAAGAAATAAGAATTGATAATCATTTAAACCATTAAATTCAAGACAGCTCTGAAATTTGGATAATTGTAAGAATCTGATGTGAATGTGAGATATCATCCTCAACAAGGAAGCATTTGTAATGCGATCAGACTTTGTGCGACTAGCAGAGACAGGAGACCCAGCACGACCTAGCATGGTTGTGTCAATGGCAGGGGTGCTGGTGGCCCTGGCAGTGGTGGCAGGTCATGTCTGGATCGTGTACATCTCTGCCCCACAACTCCTACCCCCAGATGCTTGGCTCATCACAGCACTCGACCTCCTAGCTCACTGGGCACTGGTTTGGGAAATCACAGCATTCTGTAGCTTTCTTAATGATGTGGAAATAAAGGGAACTGGAGGAGGTTTCATTGCTGAGTTAAGGAATTGCTGGATATAGTGAGAAAGCAGATCTTTTTATTGTGTGTGTGCTTGTGGGAAATATTATTAAGATTTTACTGGACATGAGAGGTGTATAAATGGAGTTTAGTTATCGTATTTCTCATTGTTCCTCATTTTGGGTTTGTTTTACGTTTTACATATGGAAATTTTTGAAAATATTTGTATAGCTGGCCCATGAACATTCATTAGCTGCAGAAATATGGAGAATTCAGATCCAAGTCAGATGGGTTCACATCCTAGTGATGTGGAAGTCTCCCCTCCACATTCACATACTGATAGAGTAAGTTTACATTCCAGAGACTCTGTAGACTACGTAGATGCTCAGACTGAAGAGCCAAGAAATGAGAAGGATGTCTCTTTAACATGTAATTCAAAATCCTCATCCCCAACATCAGAGGCAGAGTATGATTCCTGCACCACTTCCCCAAAGCAGGAGAGATCTGGTTCTGAGGACAGCCAAGGATCACAAGCAGAGGCAACAACAGGCAGCATAAGCATGAGTGCCAACATTGCAGACAAGCTGAACAGGCTTAGAGTGTCAAGGGAGAGCCCTGAAGAAGAGTCAGAACATAGCTCTGAGAATCCTCGTTGGGAAGCAGTATGTGACCTGCCAATCCAGGATTCTGTTGACTCCATGGGTCTGTCCAAGAGACCCACACCCAAGTCATCTCTCCGTCAGGTTTTCCCTTATGTCTCCTGCCTCCCATTTGAAAACAACATGGTCTTTTGCTTTGTTCTGTCAGTTTGGGATAATATTGTGGGCCCTCAGACTGTTTATGTGTGGAAGAGGAAATCTTTCCCTTCACAAAAAACATTTGAAGTATTTGATGAGCCAGTTAATATAGAAGTAGCTGAAGATAGTATGCAAGCTGGTCAGAACATTCTGCAGCAAGAAATTAATCCTGAGTCACCATCATTAAGCAAAAGCTGGGAGAGCCAAGATACTGAAGACTGGGGACAGTCAAGACGACACAGTACTGCTTCAAGTAACTTGGGGAGATTATCAGATCGAGGTACACCACCAAAGCAAGTTGGGATTCATTCAAAAACCTATTTATCTAGTAAGTCATTGAGAAAAAAAAGGAAAAGCGTGAGTAGTATAGAGAGTTTCTGTGAGGATATTGGGAATAGCATACTAATGGAGTCATTGAAGGCTGTGAAGACTGATGAAGAAAGACATTCACCAAAGGAAGCAACCCAAAAGACAAGTGATGTAGGAAATGATGCTGCATCAGAGATGAAGCAGAGGTCTGATACTGCAAAAGAAAATGAGGAACGAGGTAAGTCTTGCCACGTTTCATGAATTATGTTTGGATGTTTTATCGAAGAACCTCTCTAGAGTGCTTGAAATATTAAGCTTCCCAGATTGGTGAATTTACTTACTACACAGGGTTTAACCTCATCATATAAAGAATGAATGCTCTAGAAATTAGTTTCCACATATTTCTCCACCTCAGCTTGATGGAGATTTTGTTTTTACTTTTGTATCTTAGTTTTCCATAAAAAGTGGCAGAATGAGAAAAATGTACAATGGCTGTACATAGTTTGACACTTCTTCTAGAGTGGTACCATATTCTAGTGTTAAGCTGTTTTTACAGCTTAGCATTAAAAATGGAGAGGTGGTAGTTTTTAGGCTGAATTAAGTTTTAAAGAAGAGTTTTAGTTATGTCTCATAAGTACTCCATAAATTACCAAGTATCATGTATGGTAGCAAATAGCCTGTAACACATGGCCTCAGCTTGTTACCTCCAGTGTTTCTGTCTCTGCCCAAATCTACCCCTGTTTGAAGCATCTTAGGAGGTAACAAGGCATTGGAGATAATGATGAAATATGAACAGCCTCATGTTATGATCTACTGTACTGCCACATGGTACTATATACTTTCCAGTGCTTATACTGATACAGTGCTGTACTTCCATTTTTAGGTAAAATTGTAGCTTTGTGTATAGCTATTGCAGTGTAGGTTACAAAGTACTGTACTGTACTTGTGCTTTTCTGATGAGGTAAAACCCAGTTCAGTAAACTTATATGCCAGTTGGTAAAATGAATTACCTTACAGTACAGTACAGTGCTTCAAAGTGCAATCATTATTTTATGAAAATATGAAAACTTGTAGAACCTGATTTCTCAATAGTGTATGGATCTAGGGTTCTGAACTGATTATATCCAGATGAGAGTTTTTCTATATAATCCACACTCAGTGAAGTATTACTGTATATAGTCAAGTACAGTATAGCATAGTAGTCTAATTTTGTAATCATGCCAGATGGTGTGAGGCATCTGTGGAAGAACTAACCAACCAAGGTTTGGAGAAAAATCCTTTTAAAAATTTGAGTTAATATTTATAATGACTGCTGCAGTTTTCTTTGTTAATCCACCAAAAAATTGGCAAATTAATAGGCTTTCATATTATAACTGGTAAATGTGTTTACAATCATAATACAGTACTGGATAATACCTATTTATAATGCAAGAAATGGGAGAGATATGGAAGATGGTCCCTATTTTTATACATTGCAGGGGCAAAATCCATCCCATTTTGAATGGTATGCAATGACAAGAGTAATTGATATGTATTACTTTTGGTCTTCCACCCCCTCCCCCCTCCAGAAAAAAATAGAAAAAAATCAATCAGATGAACATCATAATAACTGTTATAATTGTAAATTAATAAAACTGACAGGTATTAGGTATTGGATGCCCTACTCACAGGACCAAGAAGTGCCTCATTGGCTGGGAGGCATTTGCCCAGTGACCCTTCCTCTCCCTATGGGAGCACCGTCCATTGGGCCAAGTGAATGTTATAGTTAATTGCTGGGAGTCCAGATTATGGACTCATGACTGTTCTAAAAGGGCCTTTTGTAACACCCCAAGGGGAATGGTACTTTTTTTTTTTTTTGAGACAAAAGCAAGCAATGTAGGCCAGGGGAGCATGGTGGAACCTCTTGGTCCATTTTGCCATTTTTGGTTGGTTGTTTTTTCTTCCATGGAACACCCCATATGGCCTTCTTTATAATTTACCTGAAACAAGTCTGTTGTATTTTCATACTTAGAGTAATATTTTTTTTTATACTATCTCTGTTTAAATTGGACGGTATGTAACAGTGTCTAGAATAGATGTTCATAAGTTGATAAGGTACCTGCTGTAGAATTGCACTGTGTGATTTCTTTATTTGTAGGAAAGAAATCAAAGCACAGCAGTTACTAGAGATTTAAGACCTTTGTTAATTTGCATTAATCACCTTTGAGAAGTACATTTTAGATAATTAATTTACATATTAAAAATTATGTGATTTGGAAGAAGAGAGTAGAACTTCATATTAGTGAGTCAAGAGGAAGAGGAGGTCCTGAGAGAGCAAGAGAGAGATGTGAAGCTAAAGCTAATTGAAGGTTGTTCATTCATTGCCTTTCTGTGTTGGATGGTTTCCAAGGGGAAACAAGATGTTAGGAAATTGTTGTTTGGTATTGTAGGCAGTGTAGGGTATAATAATGTAGATTTGTAGTACACCCATACCCCAATATCCAGCAGTGTTGGGTACCAGTGGGAGTGTGTGGTCAGCGACTATGTCAGATATCGAAGCAGTTTTTCTTGTAAGATACTGAAGAAAAGCAAAAGATGTGTTCCAGACCCAAGCGCAAACTCTCATATACCTTACTTAGTCAATAGAGACTGACACAGAAACACCATAGGTAGTAGTAGTAGTAGTTGTTCCCTAGGCAGTCTGGCTGAACAGCTGAGTCCCTAAGGAAGGTCACGGCCAAGACCGGGCTTTCCCACAGAGCTTTCAAGGAGTGTATGTCATGTTGTGTGTGCAGTGCAGTCTTCCATAATGTGCTTAATAGTATAGGAAGCTGTGTTGCATCCTGGACAGGCGTCAGTGACGGAATCATCCAACCTCTTCTGATAACTCAAGAGTGCTGGATGATGCCCACATCTCAACCTGGCCAGGTGGACCCTGTCCTCACAAGGGAGATGGAGTTCAGACGGGTGGATATCAGGAGGCTGTGCATGCAGCTGTGTGTTGTCTTTAAGTGACTGAATAGAGCGGCAAGTGATTTGAGTATGGATGTGCTTCTGGAAGCTGGTCTGAGGCAGGCGAGGGGGAAGAGATGACATTATTCGTGTATGATATTGTGTACTGGGTGTTGTTTTGATGTTCCTTGGTGTGTGTGGATGTACTGCCATGTAGTGGAGTGGATGACGTGGGTTTGTGGAGGGTGCGGCGAGCATTTGCATTCCTCTCATGTCTAGAATATCCATGACTTTGAGGACTTTGGTTTCTTGGTGTAGGTGGTCTGTGGGTGTAGTAGCTGTGCAACCTGTGATTATTTTTAGGGCCTTGTTCTGTATGGTCTGTAGAGTGTTGTAGTGTGTTTTAGTGAGGTTTGAAGCCCATGCAGGGCTTGCATAATTCATCTAATATTGTTTGTATACTGTGGTGGTGGTTTCTTTGTTGTGTCCAAATGTTGTATGGTCAAATGATCTTAAGGCGCTGAGTCTCGGTGTTAATTTATCTTTAATATTTGTGATGTGTTGTTTAAATGACATTGACGTATATTTCACCAAGGATTTTGTACGTGTATGTGTGTGTGTTTGTGGTAGGGGAGTGTTGTTTATGATGAGGTGTGGAATGTGACTGTGTTCTGCTGTCCAGTTTGTGAGAAGGGTCACTGTAGATTTGGCTGGGGCTGTTTTGAGCCTGTTTGTGGTAAACCATTTGTGTAGTATATTGAGGTAAGGTTGGAGGATGTGTGTGGCTGTGTTTGCATTTTGGTGTGTACATAGGAGTGTTCTGTCATCCGCATAGGAAGCTAAGTGTATTTGTGGTGTGTGGGGCATCCTTGGGGGACACCGTTTGTGAAGTTTCTGATGTTCGATGATTGACCGGCAAATGTTACGAGCGCACATCTGCCTGCTAAGTAGTTTGCCAGCCATCTTTTTGTTTTATTGTGCATGTTTGTGTTGAATATTTTGTTTGTGAGGTTGTGGCAGGGGATAGCATCAAAAGCTTTGCTAATGTCTAGTCTGACTAGGTGTGTTCTATGTGGTGGCCTAGCTGAATTGATGCCATCAAAGACTTTCTGTGTAAAGTCTGTAAGAAGAGTGTTTGTGGAGTGTAGGGGCCTAAAACCATGTTGTGATGGGGCTAGGGGGATGTAAGGTGTAACTATAGTTGGTTTCAGGGAGTCTGACGCTCTGATTTTGGCAGCTGAGGACAGGTGGATTTGGTAACACTGCACGATGCTCTAGGGCGGTGATTGGTCAGTTCCCATTGTGTTTGAATGTGCTCCAAATTGACTTCATATTCCAACCAACACCCTCATTTATTTGTAAGATACCGGATTATACAGATACAAATTAAAGCAAAGATATCTTTAATGATAAATGTTCCTTTTAAATTATTGGATTGAAACAAGGATGTGTCATGTCTCCATGGTTGTTCAATCTGTATATGGATGGGGTTATAAAAGAGATACAAGGTAGGGCAGTGGATGTTGGAGTGGCCCTAGTGAGAGTGGGCAGTGTTTGGAAACTCCCTGTACTGTTTGCAGATGATACTGTGTTGTTAAGTGAAGATGAAGGGGAGTTGCAAGGCTTGCTAGATGAATTTGGGAGAGAGTGTAACAAACAGAATCTAAAGGTGAATGTAGGGAAGAGTAAAGTGATGGTCTTTGAGAGAAGTGCAGTCAGTGAATGTACAGTGAGATTGGATGGGGGGGATGTGGAGAATGTGAGTTCAGTTAAGTACTTGGGTAGTGTGATGAGTAAGGATGGATGTTTAGAGGGTGAAGTGCTTGAAATGGTGCAGCAAGGAAGAAAGGTTGCTGGTTCCTTGAAAGCAGTGATAAACAGGGAAGTGAGCGTGGAAGTGAAGAAGCTGCTACATGACAGTATTGTGATACCAACTCTAACATATGGAAGTGAAGCTTGAACCCTGTTGGAGGGACCTAAGTCAAGAGTGAGAGCAGTGGAAATGAGTTATTTGAGAGGAGCATGTGGAGTCACATGGAGAGACAGACTGACAAATGAAGAAGTGAAGGAGCGTTGTGGTGTGGATATGGATGTGATAGAAAGCGCTAGGAAGAACGCATTGTGGTGGTTTGGGCATGTGGAGAGTGGGAGACTGACAAGGATAGTGTATGTGAGTGAGGTGGAGGGGGGGGAGAGGGAGGGGGAGACCAAGGATGAGATGGAAGGATGGAGTGGAGAGGTATATGAGAGAGGGGTGTGTGTGCTGTGAGCAGGGCAGTGAAATGGCGGGGGACAGAGTGACATGGAGGTGATTTGTTTGTGGCCACCCCTCACTGGATTAAGGCATTTGGCAATAGATAGATAACTAGATAGTAATGAAAGTTTGCACAGAGGTGTTGATGTTTGTGATGGGTGCACTGTTTAATGTTACAAAGTGTTGTTGTTTCAGTTGTGAAGGCCTCCCACTCGGCTCTTATAATTAGTGTATGCGTGTCTGTGGCCAGCTAGGGTGATTCTGGTTTTGGTAGTGATGATGATTGGGAGGTGGTCAGAGCCAAGGGTTTTGACCTCTCTCCAGGATGTTGTGGGGGCGAGGTTTGAGAAACAAAAGATAATGTCTGGGGATGATGGGAGGAAAAGGGCTTGGTGTAGGATTTGGATATGTTGATGGAGGTTATTGAGTATGAAAAGATTATCTGTTTGGGATTGTAGTACCAGCCCTCTGTCTGTGTCAGGGTTGTTGACATGCCAGGGCCACACCCTGGCACTGAAATCACCACCCAGGATTATGTTGGGTATGTTAGTGTTGTGGTGTACTGGAGGAGAGTAATTGTGTGGTACTATGGGGGGGAATGTATGTATTGGCTATCGTTATGTGTGATTTGTTACCAGTGTGTATTTTAATTGATTGTATTTCTGTTGTGGTTTCATGTGGGGGGAGAAGTGACTTTATGTGTGCACTAGTATCTAAAAAGTTGATGGATTGGTGTACCACGGTGATGAGTCCACCGCCACCGCTGTGTTTCATGCTTAGTTTTGTTTCACGTTAGATGGCAGTGTGTATGTTTTGTTGTTTGATGAATTGTGAGAGTTCATGTTTTTTTATGTTTATGCCATTTTCATCCATCCATCCATTATCCAGTCCTATGTTGCCCCACAGAGGAGCATAGGAGCCTGGGGCTAGGCAAGTTGGTCCTGACATTTAAGATGAGAGTGACCAGCCTCACTCATCCCTGAGTGGCATTACTTGAGCAATAAACCCCAACCATCCCTTGGATATAAACCTTCAATGGCTCAATCTGATTGGAGTGCCGTAATTACCCACTAAACCACCAGGCACCAAAATTTGGTTATATGGTTACCACCCAGCATAGTAAATGGTTTCCTGGTGTACAGGAAACCATTTGGCTTGTCACTGAGTGTAGAGTCACCCACAGGCAGAAGGACGAGGAATGAATGAAGGAAAGAGAGACAGAAGAGGGAGTGTAAAGTCACCCGTAGACAGAAGGATAAGGAAAGATTGAAGGAAAGAAAGACAGAAGAGGATTGAAGGAAAGAAGGATGGAGGAGAGGTATGGGCAGACACCCGAGAGCAACACTACATCGAGTGAGTGGATGGTGAGCACCCCCACCTACCACTTAATCTATGTTTATTTGAAGAATGTTTATGTTGTGTGTACAATGTGTGCTGGGTGCTGCAGCAGAGGAGGGAGGTGGGGGTGTGGGTGGAGGTGAAGGGGTAGGAGAAGGTTGTAATGGAGATAAGGGTTGGAGTGAATTAGATTGGGGTGGAATGGGAGGGGCTGGGGGATTGGATAGTGTGGGAAGGATCAGTGGGTTAGGCTGAGGAGTTGTGGAGGAAGTAGGATTGGGATTGGTGGGGGGTTAGTGGGTGGGGGGAAGGAGCATAAGGTGCAGGTCCACATGTTCGTGTAGTATTTTTTGGATACAAGTGTTGTGCAGGTGTATTGGGTCTAGTTCTTGTGGGAATTGCACTGAACTGAACTCTTCCTCTGTCGGCTCGAAGTGATAGGTTTTGAGCATGCTGGAGATGTGTATTTGTTGGTGGATCCTGGATCATTTTCAGTGTCACCAGCTAGAAGAAGTCTTCAAGAAATGACCACCAGGGAGTCATTTCTTGGTGTAGAAAAAACAGTGTTGTTGTATGTGTTGTGTTGAGATGTGGTACTTGCCTGGGTGACCGAAGCCATTCCCAAGTTGTCAGGTCCCTTGAGGGGCCATGTTGGTTTGACCCCCATACAGTCCTCCTCCTCTGCTTTGACAGCCTCTGGGGGGTAGACCCACAGTGAAGCTGCCACCACTCCAGGTCCAACACTGTAGGTAATGTTGTTAACCTCATAAACAGTATTATTGTAAAAAAAATGGCACGTCATACATCGTATGCAGGAGGGTAGGGTGGTGGGATGTGTGGTGTTGAGATGCTTCAGGGGGCAACTGATTGTGACGGCCAGGCAGGCAGCTGGCAGTGCGCCAAGTG